>JARYHS010013630.1:205263084-205496457 GCA_031002005.1 Vandiemenella viatica | reverse complement strand
TGTCCAGACCACAAAGCTGCCCCTGGATCTACTTACCCCAAGCTGATGACTACGTTGGAGGATAAGGTTCGGTATGTTCTCCATTACCGAGTCCTCCAACAATGTGTAGGAAGGGGATGAAGTTGGGCACGGTTCATCGGGTAATATCTTTCAACCAGTCACCGTGGTTGAAAGAATATATCTCTCTCAACACGCGTCTCGTCAGTCGGCAACATCAGAATTTGAGAGAGACTTTTTCAAATTAATGAATAATTCAATTTTCGGCAAAACAATGGAGAACCTTAGAAAACACCGCGACGTGAAATTGTGTACAGGTTGGGTGGGCCGCCGGGTGCCGCAAGCATGTGGCTTCACCACACTTTAAACGAATGACTATTTTCGAGAAAGACTTTGTGGCTCTGGAGATGTCGAAAGTGAAGATACTTTTCAACAAGCCAGTCTACGTCGGGATGTGCATTTTCGATCTGTCTAAACTGCGGATGTATCGATTTCACTATGAATTTGCCATTCCGCAGTTTATACAACCGAAATTACTTTATATGGACACAGACAGTTTCATCTATTTGGTGAATGGCTGTAATCCATATGAAGTAATGAAACGCAACAGGGAGGAATTCGACACGTCTGGATATAAACCCAACAATCCTTTCAATATAGAACCCTATAACGAAAAGGTTGTTGGAGTTATGAAAGATGAGGCGAATGGTTCCCTGATTGTTGAGTTTGCGGGTCTAAGGTCGAAAATGTATTCATTCCGACTAGAATCTAACCAGACCTCAAGACGGGCCAAGGGTCTGGGGCGCACAGTAACAAAAAAACTTAATATACAAGATTATATTGACTGTTTACATGGTGTCCAAGAGAAGCACCACAAACAACTCCGATTTGCATCAAATCTCCATAGAGTAACAACTGTTGAAGTATCCAAGCTGGGTCTGTCTAGATTGGACGATAAACGCTATATTTACCCCGACGGGATTGGGACCCTACCTTGGGGGCACAAGTCTGTACCAGAGAGTGAATGAGTTTGTAAAGTAAGTGTGAATGAAGAATAAATATAGCGTTTATATCGTGTATATTTTACAGTGCACTGGAGGGTGGGGTGATGTAAATATTTGTGAATATCATTAATTGTAAATAGTTGTACAAGCAAAAGTTTTTGGTCATAGCATAAGTTTTTTGGTCACAGCAAAAGTATGATAGTCATTAATTGTACCCGACTATCTGTGACAGTCGTTGGTCATCTATGCCAGTCATTAATTGTACCCGACTGTCTGTGACAGTCTTTGGCCATTTGTTGGGGTTTGTCAGTGCACTGTAACTTAGTATTAGGTAACAAATGAATAAGCAATGAACTTATTTATAAATATGAAATAAAACCAAACATAAGTTGTACTATTTTATTGATCAAAAGACACTTTATAATTTAAATAAATCTTTTACATTTATCCAAGTGTTATGTGATTTATCAAAACCTAACCACTTACTAATGCCATATTCTTCCTTTTCCTTATCACTCGTTCAACAAGAAATGTACTTGGATATTTTGTTAATTGTAATTCTTGCTGGTAAAATGCTCCTGCAATATCTTCACCTGATAATCTTTAAGTAAATAAGTTACAGGATTGAAAATTTAACTTTTCTAATGGTAAACACTTCAGTTGACCAGTTTGGTAGATAACCTTTCTCAAACTTTCCTTTAAACCTACTGATCCTGACATGGTCACCAACTTTGAATTTTGCTGGTGTTGTAGTCTTAACACGGAAGTACACTGTTGAAAGTAAGAGTTGTCCTTTACATCACAGGTTTCATTTTGATGGTGCTGTGCCACTTGTTGTTATAATTTGACATTAACTGAGGAAGAAGTTCAATCCACCGATGTGAACCACGTCTGCTGAATTCTTGCCACATTGCATTCTTAATAGTTCTGTTTAGCCGTTCAACTATTGATGCTTTAAGATGTGTGTATGTTGAGTAGTGATTAATACCATACTAGTCACGAGTTTCTTGAACTTTGAATTGTAAAACTCTTTTCCGTTGTCAGTCTGTAAGTTTAGGAACACGCCTCCACTTAGATTCTCTTCATAGCATCAAGCACACTAGCTGTCTTGTTCTTGAGAGGTATAGCCCATGCAAACTTTGAATAAGTATCAATCACCATCAGTATATACTTGTAGCCACTGTTTTTACGAGAGTATGGGATCATTTCGACAATATCAGCTTGCCACAGATCATCGAGTCCTTTGATTACTACGTGACGTCTTGGGAAATTTCTTCTTGCTGGTCTATGGAGTTCTGCCACAACTTGATCCATGTTACAATATGATGTCTCTTTCACGAAGTTCTTCAACTACTGATAAAATTTCGTTGGAGTGTGCTGTATGTCCTGCAGATGTCGATGAGGTAAGTAACTTCAATCTTTCAACGAGTTCATTGGGATCGTCCCAGTACACATATTCCTTCATAGGAAGAAGTCCAGAGCCAGACTGGTTTACAAGTTTAGAGATTATGGTTTTATACTTAATTACCCAGGTGACTTCAAAACTTTGCCTGATGGACTAAAATTTACTCTGTGAGCGCTCGTGTTGTTTAATATTTCAGAATAGCTTTTCAAGTCCTTGGCAGTATACTGTTTTGGGTTTTTCAAAAACAACAATTCCATTAGCCCTCTTGTTCTTTCATATTCATTACCATCAATTAAAATAACATTTTCATCAATAGTAACAGGTGAGTTCCCAATCATTAGTGAAGCATTTTTCTTTTGGACACCATACACTGAATCATAATCTCGCTCACTTCGACTTAGTGACTTCAAGAAATCTTTGATCAAGAGAGGAGACTGCTGCTGTATATGTCGTTGAGGTAAGAAAACTCTTTCCATAGTATCTGTCACAGGTCTTAATGAATCCTTGAAGAATCTCTCGGAGTCAATCTGGCCCGTCTTCAGCTCTAGTAACTTTCGTCGAATTGCATTGCGAGCCTTTATGATACCACGTTTGGTTGTTGTTGGGTCCATGTTTACGCACCGAATGAAGCTTGTGGGTGTTCACTGTAGTATTTTATATCTCATTGTTAATGTTGCTGTAAATGGCTTGTTGTGTTGATTATTTACAGCTGTTGGGATAAAACAAAGTTTATCACCTCGCTTCACATAGAGCAACCTCGCATCTTTATTCCAATTCAGTTTCACATCAACCCTACCGGGTTTGACTATTGAGTCGATTACACCATTGACAGGGATTTCATAATAGTTTAGACCTGTCTCTAGTATGAATGCGTGATCTTGAAGCATATCTGTTACATCAATAGTTATAACTATAGTCACTTCTGCCGTTTTCAATTCTTCGATAAATTTATCAACATATTGTTTGGTGGCGGCATCGTCTTCTTTGATGGGGTTGGCCACACGTTTGAGTACTTTACCCTGACAATCCAAATTACCATCCTTCGTAAGAAGTATGTTCTGTGGTGGGTAAACCAACACTCTCTTATTCTGAGTCACTGAAGTTCTCCCAAACTTGTCCATGCTTGTAATGATACCAGTACGTAGGGTGTTCAGCTATTTATTCAAAAATGAATCAAATCCGTTGCGGTATCTTCCATGGTACATGTCACAGTCTTTGTCAATAACCGCAAATCCGTGTTTACGCTCATTCCAGCAGTACCCACATAGGTTCTTAAACTCCTTGAACGTCATATCGGTGTTGACGTGATCGTTGTAAATATGTTTTAGATTCATATCGTCCTGTTTAAAGAGCACGATCAAGTTAGCATTGTCTCTAACCAACTGTTTCGGTATACGGCTATATGTCTGGCACAAGTAAAAAGAATCCACTGATCTGTGCCTGCCCATGCAAAAGTAATCTCGTATATTATTTTGCTTCTCACACGAAACATCGTCAAACACAAACACAGAATTAGGTAGAGCTTCACTTGGAGGAGGTACACTTTCATTATCACTAAATGTCAAATACTGAATTTCTTTAATGGGTTCTAATATTTTCCCTAGTAATTGATACTTTGGTTGGTACAACGACTTGGAAAACACGTATACATTTTTAAATCTAAGTCCATTTGGGTGTTCCAGCAGGGACAGCACAAGATTTGTTTTCCCACAATTTGATGGTCCACACACTATTGCCCTCACTGTCTCAGGGAACAGAGGTCCGTTCTTCCGTCTAGTATTGTTGCCGACAGTATCGACAATACTCACGGGCAATGTGTCTCTCTGTTTGACGAACTTCATATTGACAAGGATTGGTGGTTGCTGTGGCTATATATAGCCGCGCGAACGTGTAAAGTTATTCAGTCGGTAACAATGCCTCCTACGAGGAAGAAGAAGAAAGGTCGTGGCTTTTTAAACAAGCTCATCGACAAGATGCCTTTTGAGGCGCATATACCTACATACCAGTTTTGTGGTCCCGGTACTAAACTGGAAAAACGGTTGGCTCTTGGGCAGAAGGGTATCAACCCACTAGATACAGCCTGCAGGGAACACGACATTGCTTATGCACAGGGGGCAGATCGTACACTTGCAGATCGTCTACACTTGCAGATCGTACACTCGCAGAGAAGGCAGCAGAAAGAATTAAGGCTAAGGATGCAAAGTTTGGTGAACGTGCAGCTGCATTTGTGGTTAACAGAGCCATGCGTGCCAAGTTAAAGTTCGGTGGAGGTGTTAAGAAAAAGAAGAAAAAGGGTGGTATTCTTCCATTAATACCATTATTTGCAGGCTTGTCAGCAGCTGGTGCTTTGGCAGGTGGGGTTGCAAATGTCGTCAAGGCTGTCAAAGCAGCAAAAGAGGCGAATAAGCAGTTGGCTGAGGAGAAACGACACAACGAAACGATGGAGGCAATTGCAATGAGGGGTAAAGGTTTATATTTGAAACCATACAGGAAAGAAGGGTCTGGATTAAAAAAAAAAAAAAAGTCGGTTAAACCACTGACAGATGATGACATACGTAAACATGTGAAGCGTTTGGGCATACCATATTTTCGAGGTGTTTTCATGCGTGATACACTTCCTCATAAAATTCGTGAACGTGAATGTGGTGTCGTGAACTTGGACAGTGCTGATAATGCTGGTACACATTGGGTTGCTTACATCAAGTACAAAGACGGTATAGTTAAGTATTTCGACAGTTTCGGTGACTTGCCTCCTCCATTGGAGTTGCAGCGGTACTTTTCAGGGAACAGAATACTTTACAATGTGCAACGACACCAGAAATTTGGCACACATGTATGTGGTCATTTGTGTTTAAAATTCCTGTATGAAAATGTATTACGTCAGTCTTGAACGAACCTTCGTCAGAGAAACACATGTCTGTGACACTCTGCTTGTCGGGCAACAGTTCAGTCTTGGGCTGTGATTACTTTCCACCGATAGATCTGAGCCAAGGCGAATACACAGTTGGCTTGGTTGATTTTCAGACTTACAATTCGATTCCGAATATAGACAAAACAAATTGTAAATTTCATTACTCGAAAAATAAAGTGATAGACATACCCACAGGATCTTACGATATTGACGATTTGTCAAATTATTTGGTTCGGAGTACTAAAAACGAAAAGCTAGTAATTAGAGCAAACAACAATTCACTCAAGTGTGAGATTGAAACACCTGTGGAAATTGACTTCGCTAAACCAAACTCAATTGGATCTCTGCTCGGATTTTCGAAACGTGTGTTAAAGCCTGGATTTCATACATCAGACTACACTGTGCAGATCTTCAAAATTAACGCAATAAGAATAGAATGCAGCATATGTACCGGAAATTACGACAACGATAAGCTTGGCCATACACTACACGAGTTTTTTCCAACAGTTCCACCAGGGTACAAGATTGTGGAAGTACCCGCTAATGTCATTTATCTGCCCATCACAGTAAAAACTCTCAGCAACATCAACGTTAGAGTTGTCGATCAAGACGGTAATTTAGTGGATTTTAGAGGCGAAACCATTACACTTAGACTGCATATAAAGAAGAATGGGCGCTCGTTATAACAAGAAGCGTCAACATCACAAAGCTGTCAGTCGTGAACCGACAGTGAAGTGGTTAACACCTGAAAACGTGCTCTTCCTACAGTCGTTAGGCTATTCAGTTAAAAGTCATGGATGAGGTATTAGACATAACTTCCAGTGGGGTTTGACGAGTCGGTGACGCGCAAACAATATTTGAGTCACCAGCCGCATACACCAGCCACATTTAATAACAATGATGAAATTCGTATACCGATTCAAAACCAAGATACATATACACTACCATGCGAAAGCTACTTGCATATTGAGGGAAGATTCATAAAGCAATGTAGTCTTCACGGGTGTGCAGCCGGATGGTGTTTTGAAAACACGACGTTTCGACAACCAGCTCGGTTGTCTTCATCAGGCTTCCGTGTCTGCAGGCTGACGAAAGCTGGCAGTGACTGCCAGCTTTCGTCAGCCTGCAGACATCGGAAGCCTGATGAAGACAACCGAGCTGGTTGTCGAAACGTCGTGTTTTCAAAACACCATCCGGCTGCACACCCGTGAAGACTACATTGCTTCAGTACGCCGGGAAAGTCTCCACGCTCACAAGATTCATAAAATCAGATGGATCAGTAACAAATTCACTTATCACATCCAATGCATTCGCTTTTCTGTTTGAGGAAATTCGATATGAACTTAATGGAACAGAAATTGACCGAAATAGAAACGTTGGTATCACAAGCACATTGAAAACGCTTATTTCTGCAAGCCCCCCACAAATGGGTGTGTTGATCATGCAGGATGGACTCAACGTGCCCCCGGAAATGGTTACTATGATGTATGTATATCCGCTGAGTATAGCTCTTAGGGTTTTGTGAAGACTTTAAAAAGATACTTGCAAATGTAAAAACAAGAACTAATACTGATTCGAGCGAGGGGACGATACAAATTCATATGTACAAGCTAATCCAAATCCTCAGGAAAGTAAATTCACCATCAGCAAGCTGGCATGGGTGATGCCTCATTTGCAAGTAGATGAAAGAGAAAAACTTGCGTTGCTCAAGATGGTTGACAGTGGAAAACCACTTCACATTAATTTCAGAAGTTGGGATCTGCTCGAGTACCCGTTGCTTCCAATCAGTAAGACTCAAATTTTGTCTTTGAAAACATCAACGCAACTGGAGAAACCTAGGTTCGTGGTTCTGGGATTACAAACAAACAGGAAACGGAATGCGGAATTCAGTGCTGCCATCTTTGACGACTGCAATCTCACCAATGTCAAAGTGTTCCTAAATGATGTGGCGTATCCATATGAGAACATGAATCTAGACTTTAAGAAAAACCGAACCACAGTGTTGTATGACATGTATGCAAGATTCCAACAGTCTTACTACGAGCGAGACCTTCCTTCGCCGTTACTAAAACGTGAAGACTTTATAGAAACTACCCCTATCGCCGTAATAGACTGTTCACATCAAAATGAGTCTGTTAAAACAGGGCCTGTAGACATTCGTATGGAGTTTGATAGCAGTGAGAACTTTCCTGCCTACACCGCTGCATACTGCCTGATCTTGCATGATCGTGCAGTAGAATATGTACCTCTAACCGGTGTTGTGCGTAAGCTGACATAAAACCAAGTAGCAACCAGTCTTACCAAACATTACCATGCCGACCATCTTCCTGGACACACAGGGCTTCACGAAGAGAGATGGTGGGTTTATTTTCAAAGAAGTTGCTGTATGCATAGTGCGCTCAGACAAAATTATCGCTACACACTGTATTTGTGTATCGTCGCCATCGTGTGGAGGTAATGAGCCCGAAGTTAGATGGCTAACACATAATTACCATGGAATATCTTGGAATTCTGATGTTGTTTCCTTCAGCAGGATGTGCTCTATACTACATGCAACAACCATGATGATGATTCAATCATTTACGTTAAAGGACGGAGAAGGCAAGGTGGCTGCAGAAAATTATCAGGAAGAAAGTATGCTACAACATTGAAGATTTAGGATGTCCGCCACTGCGTGAACTCAAGAAAAATAATTTGAGAAAACTTTGTAATTTACATATATTTCGTAATAATATCTGTGCAATTGAAATGTATTTTTAATCGCCAATTGGTGGGCGAAATAAAAGATTTTTAAAAAAAATATACTATCTTATTATTTAATTAGGATAGGTGAAATGACAAAAGAAAAATCTGGTAAAATGATTTTATTCTTCACTGTTTACAATTCTGCATACATCATTAAGTACAATAAAATTTTTGTATGCAACTATTTCATTCCTTAATTGCACAAAGTCAATTGTAGAACTGTAAGACACATGAATAGGATGAACGTTGTTGATGTGCATATCCATTAACTTCGACACTGAGGCAGTACATTTGTAGTAGTCACTCAACACTTTGTCAGCCAATTCACTCACAAACACCTTGTAGTATGCTGATGCGTTGAAGCTCCACTTTTTCCTGTTGGACAAGGATGCGGCCACTGCTGGCTGCACATCGACGAGGTTCCGCCATGTAGACTCGGCGCAGAAAATGCCGCTGTTGGGGTCAGTAATGTGGTGAAATAATAACATTTTCGCCCCAGAAACTGTCCTGCATGAAACAGTATGCTGCCCTAGTTGGATGCTGCTCTGGTCGCTGTCGGTGAACATATTGGACACTGTGTCCGACTACCTGGTGAGCACTTCCCATTCTTCGAATGAGAGGGTGATCTTGTTGTAACCCACCCTCTCAAGTACCACAACAGGATCGAAATCATGCTGTGGTGACAACCCCAAAGTCAGTCTCTTGGAATCTCCACCGTTGAGCTGGTACACTGACGCGAAGAACAATACTTGGCTGCGCATCGTAGCAGACTGAGGGATGGAGGGCTGGTGTCACTAATTATGACCACACACATCATAATTTTGCTCAACTTTACACTTTACGTCATCAAACACTAACAGTTTTTTATTTGCCTTTATTTCCAGCTTTAAACATTCATAGTCTAGTGTTGAACAAGGGTTGTATGACACCTCATTGACATGTACATTATCAATATTCATATCTATCAGATCCTGCATAGAACAACGGGGATATTCAGTATTCACTTTCACTGATAACGTGTTCACAAACTCGTTGTAGTACTTACTAGCTTGATAACTCCAGGACTTCATGGTGTTGATGGTTCTGCTCACAGCAGGGATGATGTCGACCAAGATGCTCCAGGTTGATTCGCCGAGAAACACACCTTAGGTAGGAACAGCATTGTTGAAAAACCATATAGTTTTCGCTCCAGACACTGTTCGGGATGAGATGGTGTGGTCACCAAGTAATACACTCGTTTCCAGATGTTCACCGTTGTTGAAGAAGCTACCAATAGGCTATTTGACAATATTAAAAAAATATTATAAATTGAACTTATTCTCATTGATTAATGCTTCAGGAAGCTAATTTTTTCAATTTTGAAAAGAAAAGTGGATTATTTTTAATAAAAAAAGAGAAATAAAAATTATATTTTTCTTACCTCTGGTCACGTGACAGAAAACGCTCTAGAATTGGTGGTTGCTTGAGTGACGTCACACGTCTGTAAACGCTGCTGCTAGGAATGGAGCGTTTCCTATTATCCAAGCTTTAAACTATTTTTATTGTTTGTTGCTGGTCATTTCTTGTTATTATTGAAATTTCATTTTGAATACAAAATCGAGAACATTATGTAAAAGCCTACAACGGAAAAATAACGAAAATAGACGCCTTATTTGTGGGGCTGGCTATAGAAAAAAAACCTGACTTTTATTCTACTGAACTTAAAAATGTAACAGCCTCTATTTGAGACTCATTTATATTTAAATTGAAAGTTAGAGATTGATTGTTTTGCGTTAGCAAACCATACGTCGAAAAATTCTGTACGCGAAATTGGTGCAGTCATGCTGACAATAAAGAAAAGTGGTATGGGTGTCGCAAATATGCGCAAACAAATTAAGGTATTTCTTGTAGCTAGTAAGCAGCTCTTTCAAAGAAATATAGTAAGAGATAGGTATAATGTGGTATAATGAACTAAAACTCAACATGAAATTGGCTCAGTAGTTTTTTTTTTTTTAATTAAGAATAATCTCGTTCTGTTTTAATGATGCTATTGTATCACGGAAAAATCATGCGTAAACTTACCTTGAAGCTCACCAAAAGCAATAGCAACACACAAATCACTACTAACACGCAGAAATACAGCGTAATCATCGACCAAACTCAATGGATTAGCGCGGCCGACTGAAGGGCTTGTTCGGTGGATCACAGGAAGCCCATTGTTCAAACAATTTTTTCTATTGTTAGGCGTGAATTCGTTGAAAATAAACCTTTGTTCCGAGTAGTATGGTTCATCTAATTTGAATATAAATAACTATTTTGCCTGCGTAGACAATTATCAAAACTGACTTTTGTCCCTCTAGATTTAGAAAATATCACACTGTGCGGCGTCCTCCCGGATGCGAGGCCAGAGCGTTAACCGCTCACTCACCACGCTCGGAACAAATGGATGTTGTGGGCCATTTTTCTTAATTGCAGATTAAAGATTATGGATAATTAATATTTTTTGTCAATAAAACTGAATTTGTTTGTTTATTCATTTACCTACCTCGTTTCACTTCATCTCACATGAAGAAACTGTGAAGTGTTCACTATTAACATAAAGAGAAGCAATTAAGAAGTAGTGTCAGGATAGCTGCGTGATTGAAGAGTGGTAATGGAATTCAGAACGTCCTACGTTCGAAGAACCTTGATTGGGATAATATTTTTTGTGTGAATTTTTTTCGGTATTTGTTTTCTGTTTTTTGCACTACCATGTTTTTATTCAAAGAATTCATAATAGTTGCTAAGCGTCATGCAAGTGTTTGAAACAAATTGCTACCATACATGAAAAGTTTTAATTTTTAAACTTACCAGAGAGAGAATATCATGCAAAAAATACAGGTGCACGGCCGTGAACAATGGAATTTATTTTGGAAGTGACATCACATATAGAAATTTCATGCTAATCTTGCAACAGTTCCGGAACGCTTTGTGTCCTTTTCGTTGGAATTTTTACGTGACGATACAACTGTAGGTTACCTTCCTGACATAACTGCGTCTATTAGGCGATATTTACTTTTAATGTGCAAGTCATTTTCATTCAAAAAATAATAATTTTTTTCGGTATGCAAGTAACGTCCAATTTCCTTTTTGAAATCTTCTTCGGTTGTTTCAAATTGTTGTAATTCGCTTGTTATCCAAAAATTTGTGAAGCCTTCAGAAAACATAAAAGAAAAATTAAATTGATTTTCTGGTGGATTTTCAGGAAAAAATTATTATGCAATGCAACCAACAGCAACTAGTATCCAAAGAAAATTACAAAAGAAAACCAACTGAAAATATTCCAAAGCGAGCATCGAACCTCAGGACCAACACTAATAATTCTCGCCTTAAACAACGTATTACATTTACTCTACGAAATTGCGGTGTAAATGAGATTCACAGAAGTGTCTTTGTTGCAATATCAAATTGAAGTTGTTACATTTTTAAGCTCCACAGAATAAAACTCAGTGGTTGTTTCTATAGCTAGGCCCACAAATAAGGCGCCTACTTTCAATATTTTTCCGCTGTAGGCTTTTCCAAATTGTTTTCGATTTTATATTCAAAACGAACCTTCATTAATAACAAGAAATAACCAGCAACAAACAATAAAAAATAGTTGAAAACTTGGGTAATAGGAAACGCTCCATTCCCAGCGGCAGCATTTACAGACGGGTGACGTCACGACTGCCGTTGCACGCGCCAGGCATCAAATGAGCGTTTTGGCGGGCTTTTAAATTCTTTAAATTTTAACTTCGAATTTTTCGCAAAATAATGCACTTTTGTCAAAAAATCTCTTCACTCGGTGAATAAGGTGTACCAATAAACAATTTAAAACCATTTTCAAGAAGGAGTCCAATACCCTATTGTATGGACCTGTGTTCTCAGCACATCCCACTCTTCATGCGTGAGAGTGATTTTATTGTACCCAACTTTTTCGAGTACAACTACTGGTTTAAATCCCAGTTTAGGTGATAAACCAACAGTGAGCCGCTTGGTGTCACTGCTGTTTAGCTTGCAGAAAACAGGAGCACCATACTAGCCATAGTGAACTGCACTTGACGAGTGTCGGCCGGGAACTGACTGGTGTGACGGGAGAGCTATGACGTCATGCACAGATTGAGGTTTGTGCTGCCATCTGGTGGCGGCGCGGCGGGCCTGGAGGGGAGGGAGTGGAGGGTGGTCCCCACCCCACCTCTATGACGTCATGGGGAAAACCAGAATATTCCTTGCTCTCTCCTTAGGACACTACTGTTATGCAAGCAAAATTATGAAAATTATTAATACTAAGTTTAATAACTACACAGATAAAGATAAGTCAATGAAAGAATATTTTTATGAACATGCCAATTTTTTTTTTTTTCCTTACTGCAAAACTTGATATATTACTCCACTCAATACATCACTTTTCACACTATGAATAATTAACATAACTTCAATATCACTAATGTTCTCTTTAGCCGCAGCCGTACATATTTCTCATAATTCAGTATCCTCTCATATTCTCCCTACCCGTGCCATTTCCAGTGCCATATCGTTCAATTATCCTCAATCCATTCCATTCATTCCAAAATTCTTCGTTCCTCCATTTTTATTATGTAATCTTCATCACTATAAACCACAGAGTTCGACCGAAGCAAAGTACGAGTTCCATTCGAAATCTGAACAAAAATTGAATTCTATGCAGATACAACTGTTAAATTTTTATTAGAGTAAAAATAATACGAGTAGTGGAAACTGCCAGAATATTTTACGTTTTGCTATGTCCGTTAGAATCAGTATTATTACTATTACTACCAAATGAAGTTTTAATTAAAATTAACTGCGTGGTATATTGCAATTACATTACGCGAAGTAACTGGGTTTTCTGAAGGCTTTTATAGTAACAAATATTTAATAACGAGTGACACGGTGGTAATAAAAAATGAAAAAACTTATGTTAGATTATACTGCATTTTTATTACCTGATCTTTCAAGGAATTCCGCTATTTTTCCAAAATATTGTCCTTCACAGATTGGTCCTTGTACAGTGGTGAAGAAACATCATATATGAACGGGAATCGGCTACACGGGTGGCAGGGGCCGTGTGGAGTGCATTGGGGGGTTTTTTGGGCTGAGGGAGGATGACCCTGAGGAGGAAATTCAGTTGCGGACAGCCAAGGTAAATTCAGCACCGCGTGTTAGGGGTATCTTAAAAGAATCCCGAACATTAAAAGTTCTAGTAGTTAACTGCAGAAGTGTTTGTAATAAACAGCCTGAACTCGAAAACGTTATTCGTAGTACAGATGCTGCTATCGTAATAGGCACAGAAAGTTGGTTAAAACCGGATATAAGTTCCGCGGAAATTTTTAATACTAACATGAACATTTTCCGTAAGGATAGATTGCATTCCCAAGGAGGTGGTGTATTTATAGCTGTTAGTAAGTACCACCCATGTAGCGAAATAGATGTCCATACTGTCTGCGAAATCATATGGATCAAGCTCAACGTAGCTAGGACAAAACTTGTGATAGGCTCGTTCTATCGTCCACCCGGTGCAAGCGTAAATATTGCCGAGGCCTTGAGAAATAATGTAAATAATATAGCACGGCAATTTCCGGACCATACAATAATGCTAGGAGGTGACTTTAACTTGCTAGATATCGACTGGACTAATTACGTTCACGTTACTGGGGGCAGGGATAAAGCAGCTTGCGAAATCATTCTAGACCTCTTCTCAGATCACCATCTTGAACAGCTCGTAACTGAACCAACCCGATGCCTCAACGGTAACGAAAATATTTTAGATATAGTAGTTACAAATAGGCCCGAACTATTCACGGATATTTCTACCACCGCAGGAATAAGTGACCACAAAGCTGTAATTGCTACAGTAAAACTAACAACCACGCGCAGAAAGAGAAAAGAGAGGATCGTTTACAGATTCGAAAAGGCTTCAAAAGAGTGTTTTAGAGCGTATTTGAGGCATAATTACCACACCTTCTTAGTAGCAGGAGGCACCGTTGAGAGGTGGCATCGATTCCTACATATACTCGGGGAAGGTATGAACTTGCATATACCGAAACGGACAATCAGGGAAGAGAACGATCCCCCATGGTACACACGGGAGGTTAAAAGGTTACTCAAGAAGCAAAGGAAGATACATGCACGATCAAAAAGGACGATGCATCGGACTGATTTAGATAAGTTTAGAGGAGATAAGGGGACGTGTTAAGAATGCGATACGTAAGGCATTTAATAACTTTCGTGAAAATTCTCTCTCTAAGAGCCTCACTGAAAACCCTAAGAAATTTTGGTAGCATGTAAAAAAAGTTAGTTGTAGTGGGAACAATAAGGCAGTTCTAATAAAAGACAGACGGACGGGAGGTTGAAGACAGCCGCGACAAGGCTACCATATTTAACACCGAATTCAAAAATTGATTCACGCAAGAAAACACGGAAAACATCCCCACTTTACCACATCGTGTGGAATTAGAGATGGATCCGATAGAAATTGATAGCGTAGGAATTGTAAAGCAATTAAAACTCCTGAAGTAGGGTAAAGCGCCGGGTCCCGATGGCATACCGGTAAGAGTATTTTCTGAATACGCGGAGGATATTGAACCATTTCTGTTAGATATATTCCGTAAATCACTAGAAAAGAGAGAAAAGTACCTTCTAGCTGGAAAATAGCCCAGGTAATTCCAGTTTTTAAAAAAGGAGATCGGAGTGATCCTAGGAATTATCAGCCCATATCTTTAACATCGGTCTGCAGCAGAATTCTGGAACATGTCATATGCTCGAACATAATGAAGTTTCTAGATGAGAACGAGTTACTTACACCATGTCAACACGGATTTCGGAAGAAGAGATCGTGTGAAACACAATTGGCCCTATTTTCCCACGACATAATGAAAGTTATCGATGCAGGTTCGCAAGTTGATGCAGTTTATTTGGATTTGCAGAAAGCTTTTGATTCTGTGCCATAAAACCGACTTTTAGCGAAGATTCGAGCTTACGGTATTTCGGCTCAGATTTGCGAGTGGATACGTGATTTTGTAACTGGTCATTCACAATATGTCGTTGTTGACGGGGAAGCCTCTTCTAAGATAAATGTTACTTCGGGCGTTCCTCAAGGAAGTGTAATAGGTGCACTTCTTTTCTTAATATTTATAAACGATCTAGGTGACAACATCAAATGCTGGTTGCGATTGTTTGCCGACGATGCGGTTATCTATAGGGAAATAAGGTGCTCCGACGATTGCTTAGAAATTTAGCGTAATTTGGATGCTATTTTCGATTTGGAGCCGTAAATTGCAGCTTACACTTAATTGCAAAAAGTGTAAGGCAATGCGGATAAGTAACAAGAAGAATCAGTTTGTTCACGAGTACAAAATAAACAATTCACCTGTTGACCCGGTTGATTCCGTGAAGTATCTGGGGGTGATAATACAAAGCAACATGAAATGGGACATGCACATAACTTCCGTCGTAGGCAAGGCTAATTCTAAATTACGATTCATAGGTCGTATTTTGAGGAATTGTAATGCTCAAACAAAGGAGATAGCATATAAAACACTAGTGCGTCCGCATCTGGATTACTGTTGTGGGGTTTGGGATCCGTATCGCAAGGTTCTGATTGACTCAGTTGAGAGGGTGCAGAGGAGAGCCGCTAAATTCGTGACTTGTTGTTACAGCCCTTATGAAAGCGTCACGGAATTGATACATAGATTGGGCTGGGATAGTTTGGAAGACAGACGACGTAGCTTGCGTTCGAATTTATTGGAGAATATGCGAAAAAATTTAAATTTCGAGTGCAATGAAATACTTCTTCCGCCAACCTATTTAGGTCGCAATGACCGGAGGGATAAGATTAGAGAAATAAGATGCCGTACTGATACTTATATGTATTCCTTCTTTCCTCGCACTATTCGGGATTGGAATGGGCGGGTTTAGACTTTGGTGCTTCGCACCCTCTGCCACCCACAATATTTGTGATTTGCAGAGTATGAATATAGATGTAGATGTTGTTGTTGTTTTTGGTGCTTTAGGGCGCATCGACGACTTTGTCATTAGCACCCTAACTCAAACACAGAATGACAATGTGGGATAAAATTAGCTACCGTCTGCATGTCCGACTGTAGAGGGGTCGGCCACACAGACAGCATAATAAAATACGAAAACACTGACTAAAATACCGCCTACATGGCCGACTGTAAAGAGGTCGGCCATGCAGACAGCAGGTTTAAGTAAAACATTGAAACAATTACTGTAAAATAAGTAAACTATCTAATAACACTGGCTGGTTGGCTGTAAAAGGGCCAACCAGCTTACACAAACACTAAAAATACAGTCTGAATGGCTGTAAGGGGGCCATCCAGTTGTAAAATGTCGATCTTAAAAAACAAAAAAATTAAAAACCGAATAACTCAGTACATGGATTGGTGGTTGTAGATGGACCAACAAACCATTCTAAAAACTAGGCCGATCTACCCAAAATTTTTGGGACAAGACCGGCCATATTACAAAATTTTAAAACCTTCACTACATTGTCATTATTTAAAATTACGGGCAGATCGTTAGCTAGGCCAACGTCTGCCCTTATGTTTAAAAACTTTACACATTCAGTTAAAATGTGGCGCACCGTCAAAGGTACGCCAAAAGCATCACATTCCGGAGGGTCCTCTCGGCGGAGAAGGAAACCATGAGTCAGAGGACAGTGCCCTATACGGAGGCGAGTAAGGAGAACCTCATCCCTCCTCGCCTGCTGGAAGGAGCTGCTCCACGGCTGAACGGTCTGTTTGACCAGCCGGAGCTTATTATGCTAAACTTCCAGCCACTGCCTCTGCCAAACATCAAAAACAAATCTCTTCGCCGCCGAGGCAAGGTCTGACTTTGGGACCGGTTCAAAGTCGGCTCTGACCTTGTCGCAGGCTAACTTGGCAGCTTCATCAGCTGCCTCGTTCCCTCTGATTCCCACATAGCCCGGTACCCAGCAGAATAATACCTCCTTTCCACGAGATTGAAGGGAAAGGAGGTCGTCCTGGATGTCCTGGACTAGACGATCTGCTGGATACATGTTTCCTATGGCCTGAATACAGCTGAGGGAATCACAGCATATGATGAACAACTTATCGCGCATTACTTTCATATGCTGGAGCGACTTCAACACGGCATAGCATTCGGCGGTGTAAACGCTGCACCTGCCGTCCAGTTTGAATGTGTAAGTCGCTCGAGGAAACACTACGGAGCAACCAACTCCGTTAGCCTGCTTAGACCCATCCGTATATACCGGGGTAAACATGTGATACTGATTTAAAATATCTCTGAATATATTAATAAAAACACTGTCGGCGGTAAAATTTTTGTTAAACCGATGCAGATCTAATTTAATTCTGGGCCTCTTTAAAAGCCAGGGAGGAGATTTACTCCAACCTTGGTAATAAAAAGAGGGAAGCTCGAATCCGTATTGTTCTAAAATAGCCTTTGTACGGTAGCTGAACGGTTTAGTGGCTCTATGCCGGTTGGTATAGAGCCGCTCGTAGTTGGGATGGAGCACTATGTCGTGCACGGGACTGCCAGGTGTTATGGCAACCTGCAGGTAGTGTCGCACCATGAGGACTTGCCGGCGGATGGTAAGCGGCGGCTCGCCCGAGTCAGCACAAATGCTGACAATAGGGCTGGTGCGATATACACCCGTGGCGAGACGAATTCCAGCATGGTGGACACTATCCAATATACGCAGATAGCTGTCCCGTGCCGAACCATACACAATAGAACCGTATTCCAACCGTGACCGTACAAAGGCTCCTGTAAAATTGCAGCAAGGCAGGAGCGGTCAGCGCCTCATGACCTGCCACACAGACATTTTAAAAGATTAAGAGCTTTTAAGGCCCTGGCTCTCACATCTTTTAGATGCACAAGCCAATTGAGCCTTGTGTCAAAAATGAGGCCCAGGAATCGAACAATATCACTAAAACTTAAAACGGTGTTCCTCAGGGTAAGGTGAGGCTCTGGTAAAAGGCTTCTGCTGCGAGTAAAAAGTACACACCGGGTTTTCTCAGCGGAGAAACGAAAACCGGTGTGCACTGACCATTCGTCCAGCCTGTTCAGCGCGAGCTGCAACTGCCGCTCAGCGCTTCTCAGGCTGGACGATACGATAAAAATTAAAAAGTCGTCCACATATAAGGAGTACCGTAGGGGACTCCTTATAATGGCTGCTATGCTATTAATAGCAATGGCAAAAAGCGTAACGCTTAAAACTGACCCCTGAGGGACACTGTTTTCCTGAATAAAAAGATCAGACACTTCACTACCGACTCGGTACCGGACGCAACGACCAGATAAAAATGATTTTAAAAAACGGGGCAGGTTACCACTAAAACCCCATTCATGTAACTGTTTTAAAATAACATGCCATCAGGTAGTATCGTAGGCCTTTTCAAGATCGAAAAAAACACCCACAAGGTGTTGGCTGCGGATGAACGCATCCTGTAATTGCCGCCTCCAGGAGGATCAGGTTGTCCAAGGTGGAACGGAACTTCCTGAATCCACACTGAAAGCGGCTCAAAAGGTTTTGGGATTCTAGACACCAGACGAGGCGGCGAGTGACCATCCTCTCCAGTGTCTTACCCACGCAGCTAGTAAGGGCGATACTACGATAGCTACCTGTCAACAGTTTGTCCTTACCAGGTTTTAAAATAGGGATAAGTGTTGCTTCTTTCCACGAGTCGGGGAAGTGTCCTCCGGTCCAATGTCGTTAAAAATATCTAGAAGGTACTTTTAGCATCCTTACTGAGATGCCTCAGCATCTGGTACTGGATCAAATCAGGCCCTGGAGCAGTGTCATTTGCGCTGTTCAACGCTGACTCCAGCTCCCAAGATGTAAAAGGGCAGTTGTAGGCCTCTGTATTCGACGAATCGAAGCACAGCGGGCGCCTCTCGGCAGCGACTCTTCGTCGCTGAAACCGAGGGTTAAGTTAGCGGACGAAGTGATGGCGGCGAAGTTCTCCGCCATCAGCTGCGCTATGCTTCGTTCGTCAGTAATTATCCGTCCGTGATCCAGTAACCCAGATACTGGTGGTCGGGAGTACCTTCCAGATATACGGCGAATGGACTCCCATACTTTCGACGAAGGTGTGGAACGATTTATATTGCTCACAAAGTTCTGCCATGACCTCTTCTTGCTCTCCTTAATAACTCGACGCGCCTTAGCTCTGGCAATACGGAACGCTGCTAGGTTGTCAGATGTTGGGCACAACCTAAAACGACGCAACGCCCGTCGGCGACCCTGGATGGCGGAACGACATTCATCGTTCCACCAGGGGACGGGCGTCCTTCGCAGCGTTCCGGAGCTCTTCGGCATGGAAACGTCAGCTGCACGGTGAATCACTTCTGTGCAAGTGATTCACCTTCTCCTGTATACTGCCACAGGGTTGCAGTTGTACAGAGCGGCAGTAGAGCTGCCAATCTGCACAACTGACGTTCCATTTGCGTCGGTTATTTCCTCTTCCACGTTCACATTCGACGTGCATCCAAATTGGGAAGTGGTCGCTACCATGTAGGTCGCGATCCACGTCCCACTGCACGGAGTCCGAAATTGAGGGGGAACACAAGAAAAGGTCAATGACAGAAGACGTACCGGTAGCAGTGGTGAAATGAGTCATTTGCCCTGTATTCAGGATATAAATTTCCTCCTGCTCTATCAATCTACCAACCACTCGGCCCCTGGGGCAATCGGTGGTGGAACCCCACAACGCACTGTGGGCGTTGAAATCTCCCAAAAGGAGAAAGGGCCGAGTGAGTTGTCGTACGATGCCAACCAGGTCGTCGTAGCCGACTGACACACTGGGTGGCAGATAGACAGAGCATACGGTCAGTTGGATTGGACCGTGTATTTTCACCGCAACTGCTTGTAGATCAGAGGTGAGAGCAATAGGTTCGGAGTGGACAGTGTTTCGAACAAACACAGCCACTCCCCCCTTCGCTCGATCACCCTCGGTATCGTCCTTTCTATAGATGTCATACCCTCTTAGCACAGGTTGGTGAAATGGTCTAAAATGTGTCTCCTGAAGACAGAGACACAATGGGTTAGACCGTATTAAGAGGTGGACTTCCTCTTTGTGAGCCTGAAAGCCGTGAGCCTGAAAGCCGTGAAGTATGGGAGCCATTCTACCTATTTAAAACCACCAACCCCCCCCCCCCCGGATCGGGTGGGTCTTCCTTTGTTGATTGCTGAGGAACGAAACAAGGTTCGTCCACCAGCATGATATCGTCTTCGGTGTCAGAAGACGATTTTCGTTGTGAGGCCTCGGAGTCTTGCGGACTTTTCTTCCGCCGAGGCCTGTTCCCCTTCTTTTCCTTTCCAGAGGGGGATCTGGGAGGAGAAGTCGGAGGGGATTTCACGAACATAGTGGGGTCCGTGAGCTTAAATTTCGGACCCCTAATCTTCTGCACTGTTTGCCATCCGCTACCGGCAGATGGAGTTGCCGTTACCAATTCTCTTGTTTCAGGGGCCGCTTCTGCTGTTGCAGAGTGACCCACTGCTGTAGCGGATGGCAGTGTCTTTGCTGGTGGACTTGCTGAACCTGCTGTCGATGTGGTCGATGTTGTCAGAGTATTGCTACCGACGTGCGAGGTCCTAGGTGTAATGACCTTGATGGGTGTGGCACCACATCTGCACTGACATGAGCACATTGGACTTGTGCCCATGTCCGCAACGGACGTCTGGGTAGCAATACTTTCTTTCCTGACGGGAGTTGATAACGTCTTCGCGAAGCTGGTAGCGAAGACTGGTGGAGCCAGAGCCTTATATCGCTTCTTAGCTTCGCCATACGATATGCGCTCTTTCGTTTTCAACTCCTGTATCTTTTTTTCTTCCACATACAATCGACACTCTCTGCTCCAGGCTGGATGTGCCCCGGAGCAGTTGACACACACCTGTGGGAGCGTGCAGCTAGTGCCTGGCTCATGAGCCGCCTTTCCGCACTTCCCACAGGTGGGGTTGCCCTTGCAGGTCGCCGTCGTATGACCGAACCGCTGACACTTAAAGCAGCGCATTGGGTCCGGTACATACGGGCGGATATTCATGTTCAAATATCCTGCATTGATGTTTTTGGGCAACGTTGGAGTGTCGAACGTCAGGACGAAGGTGGCTGTCTTCTCAAGACTGCCGTTAACCCTTCGTTTAATCTGACGAACCTCGACCACATGTTCTGTTGACCACTCCTTAAGGAGTTCCTCGGTCTCTAAATCCATAAGGTCCCTGCTGGTGATGACACCTTTACTTGAATTTGGAGTTTTATGGAGTTCGCACTTCACTGCGAACTCCCCGAGCTTCTCGCACTTAAGGAGTTGGACAGCCTGCCTCTGGGTGGATGTTTCCAAAAGCAGTGTCCCATTCCTCAGCTTTTTTACAGATTTGAGGGTACCCGCAATACCCTCCAAACCTTTCTGAACATAGAATGGAGAGACCTTCTCAAAAGATCCCTCCACCCTTGTCATAATAACGAAGGCATTGTCAATATTACAACCCTTGCTGTTACTGTTTACATCCGGGGGAGGGCTTTCAACCCTAGCCCGTTTGTAAGAAATGGGTGTGTTTTTATTTACCTGTGACACCCCCGGGCCGCAGGGGTTTTCAGGTTTTTTTGTGGAAGGAATTTTGATCCCACGAGAAAAACCAGTATAAGAAGGAATGGTATACAACAGGGGTGCGCAGGTGCCCCTGAGGTTGCACGTTAGCGAGTGAATTTCTTCTCCACCCATTCACCTCCTCGGCACGTGGCCTGACCTTGAGGTTGAGGTTTTTTTATAGAGGTTTCTACCATCCTCGCAATCCGGGCGATGAAGCCTAGATCCCCGTTCTCCTAGGCACACAACGTTCCACCGCCACGCCCTACGGTGGTCGTTGAAGCATGGTAGGAGTTTACGGTATGGGAATCTTGCGGCGCTCACAAGTTTCCAGCTCGGGCACCGCGGGTTCGCCAAACCCGTACCTGGCACTTGCGTACCAGGCCCCTGCGGGGGTAGATGTAGAAATTTACACACTACTTCCACCAATTTTTCATCTTTATCCGCTGTAAATAACACCTTTCCCAGCTAAAATATTTGAACTGTTCCACTAGCGGCTGAGTCTACACTGGTCTGGGAGAGATACATTCGCGCGGCTCAAGCGGCAGTTTCCGAGAAACGCGGGTCTCTTCATAGGAAGTGCTCTCGTTGCTTTCCGTATAGCAGCCCATACATTAGCGGGGAAACGGGCAGTCCTGGAATGCGGTGAGCCGAGTCCATCGCAAATACTTCTAGTTTGAGGGCGACAACACGCCAGGGTTTTCACCCCACACTCCAAGCGTCAGCGAGTGATCCCTCGATCGCTGTTAACACACGGTCTGACAGACCGTATTGGACTGACGCATATGCTGCAATGGACGCTCGTCTTCCTGGCAAAGATATCTTAACTGACTTTATTAAACTGTACGAGACCTTCCCATGTTTATCCATTTACATTTATGTAGATATATACGAATTTGTTTATATACATTTACCTTCATATAATCGTTCCCGAGTCCCTCGCACAATATTTTGCAGATTTCAGGTATAACATGTCCCAAAGATTGAAAAACCCTTCAAAGGGTCCGTAGGAAATTCGACCTAAAGAGGAAGTGAGCGGCTGTGTCCTTGAACATTCCCGCGTGTGTGTGTGTGTGTGTGTGTGTGTTGTGTGTGTGTGTGTGTGTGTGTGTGTGTGTGTGGGCAACGAAGGACCAGGAATGACCGGCGGACCCTACCACCCCTGGTCTCCTGGCCCCTCGCTTTACTCGATAGTCTATGTAGCAATGATTAACTGCATAGAAATCGCACCTTTATTAATGAGGGATAAGACAAGCTACGAGATGAAAGGTCTTGTTACACATGCTAAAACCTACACCCACGAGATAAGTCCATAAACGTTAATAGGCTGAATATCGTTTTTCTTTAGATCGACAGAAATAGGTAATTGAATTAAATGGTTAACTTAAGCTGGCACGCGCGGCGCCCTCCAGACCCCGGCGCCCCGGGCGTAATTTTGGAACTTAATCAGGTCGCGGGCCGTAGGTAAGAGAGAAGTAGATAGTAGTGAATAAAAATGCGATAAAAATTCACACATTTTTTATTTACTAGAATTACAATAGGATAATCAGACATACAAAAAGCAAATTAACAAAAACAGATAGAAAAAATCAAATGAAAATTAATGGGAGACTTGAGTTTGAAGCGTTATTTGAAATTTCTGAATCTCTCGCGGGCCGGACTGAAGTTGGTGGCCGGGGGTTGCCCATATATGATCTACACGTGTAACATCTTGACGGACGTTTTACTTAATCGGCTAAAACATATCAGGCAGAAGATTGTGTGTGGACGGTAAAACGGACGTTTTATCTGGACTGAACGAAGACTGACGACTACCAGAAAACTGATCGGCAGGAGCACTGTTCTCGGTCTTGACTGACATTTTCCCTTCAATCTTTAATCATCTCTCAGCTATAACTATTACTTTGTTTTTATTTTCGAAAATATTTTACACCGGGGACTTTCCGAATCTACGACAGTAGTCACATGATTTGTTTAGCGAATTCATTGAGTTGTATACTAGTTATCCTTGTATACGGTGAGTTAGTCAAATGATTACAGTGACTGAGACAAGAAAATCAAGCCTATGCTTTGGTTGATAAATGTAAGGAAGTTTTTCTTGGACATACAAAGGAAACGGATGTGAGAAAAATAATAAATTCTTTTCGCTCAGGGTTTCGTAAAGGATTGCTAAAAATTAAGAAGTCGGCACGTTCTGGTGGTGGTGCCGATAATATTTACAAACCTTCTCTGTGGAATTTCGACCTCCTTTTATTTTTCAATTATGAAAATACCCCAACAGAAACAATTAGCAGCACAGAAGATGATTCAGAAATTGAAATAAATTGTTAACTGCTACAAATTAACAGAACTGTACATAGAAATGTGCATATAAAAATAAAGTAGATTTATTTAATAGCTACACAGTAGTAGTGTTAAATTTTAGATAAAGAAATCATTATCATCATCAAAATTATTTTATTTTATAAAATTCGGCTCAAAGAGTTATGTAGTTGTCATGCCAATGTCTTGATCCTTGTTTATAAAAGTACATCTTGAATGTATCCCTTACACGTTTCGCATCTTCTAGAACAAGTCCACGACTTCGTAGTTGAATATTGTGTATATTTCCAGATTTCAAGATTTCGTATATAACTTGACAAGTTTCTCAGGGTCGGTCCTGGTAGTGTAGAAGCTAGTACGCTGGCTTCGCATTGGAAGGGCCGCCGGTTCGAGTCCGCCCTCTAGCATGGGTGGTTTTAATCAAATGTTGTGTTCGTCCTGGGCTGTCCTCACTGTAGTGTCCACAATATTGTAATGAAATTCTGATACAGCAGTTAGTACACAAACAAATTGGCTAAATGGTTGGGTTTCTCAGGCGGCTAAAGCGGCCCCTACACGATCAATATTATTGTGCAATAATATTGACGTTCTCCCTAGACTGCTCAATAATTATTGCGCAATAGTTTAGTTGACTTCGAAATGACGGACGAGCAGGACGTAGCAGCTGTTGCTATTGCTTTACTGTGCTGCGCGAAAAAAAAAAAAGTAAGGTGGATAAAGAATTTGTTTAGCGGAAATATTAACACATGAGGGATTTGTCTTCGAACTGTCTTGGTGCTTTACGCAGGAGACATCTAGTAATCAAGATACCTCCTGGTTCTGAATTCCTTTTTATAAGTTTAAACAGTTTTTTATTATTGGTCTGTTGGAAATAGTAAACGCGAATTACAAGTTTTTAATGGTAGAAGTCGGATCGAATGTATGTCTCTTCGTGTATATGATGGTGGCCAAATTTGGAGACATGCTTATTAATCACCTCACAAGAACTTTTACCAAACAGTAATAAGCTCGCACCATTCTGTGACGATGTGACTGTTTTAACAATAAGCGAAAAGTTCGTTGGAAAGATCAGTTTTGTTGAGTAAATTTTGCGTTGTATTCATACCTAATAACTCCTTTCAAGGTCACATGTATACTAACTCAAAGTTTGCTGTTATTATTGTGGCTAATAATAAAACTGAAATAATAAGTACTTAAATCATTCATTCAGCGATTTTCTCTGCTCTTCCAGTGGTCTCATTGTGTTTTGAGGTCACCACATCCTGGTCTCCAGGAAAACTCAGCTGGTCGAAGTACCATAACGTAGGATCCACCACTTCATCTCCACCCACAACTCTTCTTTTGTTGTATCGTTAATTCGTTTTACTTCTTTTCTGTAGTTGGTCCTCAAAGAATCGATCCTCTTTGTAACATCTTCCCTCGTAGAAATTACATGTTTCTCTCTAAATTTGTGCAGCAGAATTTCGTAAGCCTTATTTTTTCCTGTCTGTTTTTATACTCAGATGCTTTGTTATTCCATAATGCTGGTAAATCTTGCATTCGATAATAAACACCCTGTCTTCACTTTTGCATTCATTTTCAGAAGAAAAAAATCAACGAAAGAAATATTACTTTAACAAAATACAAGCGGAGACTAGTGATGGTGCCCGCGTCTCGAGACCAACTGAGGGGATATTACGCAATATCACCCCCAGACGGCACAATAGGCCCGTTTACATGTACGCGCCAAACTGCCGGTTTGGAACGGCGCGGCGGTCCGGACTGCCGCGCCGGAGCGTGAAGTTGGGAACATCGGGAGCGTGCATAAACCACGTAGCTCCATTTTGGCCTCCTGTGAAACCCCCCCCCCCTCCCCACCACGTAGCATGTAGCATTTTTCCCTTTTGATTCCAGATGACATTTTGTACTGTTTTCTCTTGTCATACGATTGTAAATTACATATGGAGATAATTAACTGAGGGAAATAAATATTCACATATTGTGAGTTCTGTTCCTCATTTTAACTGTAAAAAGTGTTATGAAAGGAAAGCTACGTGGTCTGTCTCGGAACCCCCCCTCCCCCCACATTGCCCAGCGTAGTACTCCAGCCAACCCCTCCCCCCGTCGACCGAGCCACGTAGTTTGCGCACGCTCCCATCTCTCCTGGAGCGAGTGATGAATAAAGGTGCGTTTACACGCTCAAGCCATTTGCGCAAATTGGCTTGCGCAAGCCAGTTTGTGCAAGTAAATCGTTGCGTGTGAACGCTGGCATGATTTGCGCAAGCCAAAAAGTTTGGCTTGAGTAAAATCTGTCCAGACAGAAAATTGGCTTGAGGTTGGAGTGTTGGCATGAGCGTCTGAACAAGGCTCAAGCCTCAGCTCCAACCTTGCGCATGCGCATGGGTGATGGCGACGTTCGACCACCTGTTCCCGCGACCTTATCAATTAGCAGTTATCTATTCAGTAATCTTATTCACTTATTTTACCATTTAGTCATTCAGCTCGTGTTCATTGATGTTTATTGTATTATTCAAACGGCCAAAGAGTAATAATTTCTTGTTGACTTTATTGAACAATACAAGTCGTTTCCGTGTGGATGGAAAGTTGACAGCAGGATTGGAAAAAAAAAAAATCATGATATTTTCATAAAATTAAAAAATATAATTTTTTAAATGAAATTAATCATGATTTTTCACTTTTTAATAACGCCATAATTCAACTATTATGTGTGAAAAACGAAACGCATTTGTAGGCGGCAGAGGAAAGGGCATTACTCTCCGTTTTGTCAGCTGACGCCGAAAAAATCTATTTACACGAATTATGACGAAGTATTTCTATTTGACACTATACACACATCCGGAAAGCTACATACGTCTTAATATCTCACTAAACTTGCTATGGCTTTAATAGAGCATCTGAAATCTAAGTTTATTGGTAGGGTCAACAAATTTCGTAACAGATGACGCTTCTAATATGGTTAAAATGAGAAGATACATTAAAAATGAAAATACTATAACATATGGTTGTTCAGCACATTTTCTGAATTTACTATCAAAGGATATGGAAGTGGAAAGGAGCATGTTGTGCAAATATTTCCGAGACAGTCATGCTGCAAATTGTTTAAAAAATTTGCAGCAATTACCACAAGACGTTCGTTGGAACACTCCGACTGATTTTTTTGAAGTACACATATCTGAGTGGCAAAAATTAATAAAGGTTTGTTAAGAGAACAGAAATATAATAGACATTGTAACTCAGTAAAAAGTCTAAAACATGGTAATAAAAAGATCTGCTGAATAATTTCTGAGATACTGAAAAGGGATCAATCGCAATGGATATCCTACAAAAAAGTAATGGGCCTCTGTCAGATTCAGTAAAGCCATGGACAAGACTTGAAGCTAAATTCGATGAAACTGGCATATCTAAGTTTAAAAAGAGATACAACAAAGCTATGCCGCCCAGCCACTTTCTGGCGTATTTGATAGTCCCCAACTCAAACTGAATTTATGGTGACATAAGAAGAGGAACAGAGTGCGTTGGATGAAACTAGAACTTACTATGGTGGAGGTTTACTGCCAATAATTATAAAATTAAAGTCACGATCAAAATCCTAATCTGTGATGTTTACTGAAGAAGTTTTAAAAAATGACAGCTCTGGTGTGGTGGGAGTCGCGAAACCACATTTTAGTGAAGAGGGCCAACCAATTTCAGTCAACTAGTGGGAGCCATAGCATTATCAGTGTCGGTGAAAAGAGTATTTTCCACATTCGGACTGTCCAGTTTATTTTACGAAATACGTCGGGGACAGAAAGCATGAAAAATTAACATTTCTTTTTGAGTATTACAATTCAGATATTGATTAGCTTCTTACTTTGGCTGGTCCACTAAATGACAATTTGATGAAATCCCTGATTTTTATTGAAAACTTCATTTGATTTAAACCATGATTAAAATCGTTATTTTAATCAGAATGATTTTATCATGCCAACCCTGGTTGAGAGTAAAGAATACAGTGACCGCAATGCTAAATCTCATGGGCACAACATTTTGGTAGAAAAATTGCAAGCGGTATCTGCTCTTGAATTATTGGCGTGATTAAATTTGGCAAATGCTGGTATGTGGCTTTTTCCATACGCAAATAGATTCGAAAATCGTCACGCTCACTGCGTAATTCAGCCATTGGTTTAAAAAAAAAAAATCCCTTTTTAGCAACCAAGTCCTTTCATTTGCCTTCAATTTGATCTTATATATAATAAAAACCGCAGCCTGTACAAGAAGTAATTCTTCGTCAAAACTTTCCATTTTGAATACAGCAAACCACAATTTTCGGGGTTCCTCCTTCACAATTGTGCAAGCCAAACTGAACGTGTGAAAGGCAACATTTCATTCAGTTCATTTGCACAAATTGGCTTGCGCAAGCCAGTTTGTGCAAATGGCTTGAGCGTGTAAACCCACCTTAATGTTCAACAGTCCAGTCGCGCGCGCCAGGACTGCGGGTTGGACCCTGCACGCCAAAAATAACCGTTATCGCGAAAAGCGTGGACTTTCATTCGATTTTCAGGTCGTTGTGGTTTTTGTTAGTTGTGCTTGTGTTTATAAGTGTATATTTTTTTTTTTTTTTTTTTTTTTTTTTGCTGTCGTCAGTCTTTAGACTGGTTTGATGCAATCCTCCATCCCCTCTATCTTGCGCTAACCTCTTCATTTCTACATACGCCTTACAACCCACGTCCTCAATTATCTGCTTCATATATTCTAATCTCTGTCTTACTCTACAGTTCTTACCTTCGACTGTTCCCTCCACTAACAAATTAACCAATCCAGCATGTCTCAAAATATGGACCTACCAGCCTGTCTCTTTTTTCCCCCCCCCCTTTCTGTAAGCTGCTTCCATAAACGTCTTATCTCACCCATCATTTCTACAACATCGTTGCAATGTGTGATTACTTGGTCTAGTCCACACTAATTTCAGCAGTTCTTCTGTAGCACCAAATTTCAAATTGCTTCAAGTTGTCTTTCTTCCGGTATTCTTAAAGTTCCTGTTTCGCTACCGTAAAGGTGCTGTAGCTCCACACATAGTTTTAAAAAGTTCTTTCTAATTCCTAGATCAATATTTGAAACTAAAAGGTTTCTCTTTTTCATGAAGGCTCTTTTTGCTAGTGCTATTCTGCTTTTAACATCATTCCTGCTTCGGCCATCGGTTGTAATTTTGCTTCCCAAGTAACAGAACTCACTCACTTCTCCTATTGCATCCGATCCTATTTTTATATTTAATCTGCTAGTATTGGTATCATTTCTGCTACATTTCATCACTTTTGTCTTACTTTGATTTATATTCAGTCCAAAATCTTCCTTCAGTATTTGTTCTCATCATAACTTCTCAATATCCTCAGCCCTCTCTGCTAACAAGACAATGTCATCAGCAAATCGTAGCATACTGATTTTTTCTCCCTGAAAACTTATGCCACATGGAAATTTTTCTTTGACTTTCTTCATTGCTTCTTCTACATACAAGTTGAATATTAACGGGGATAGACTACAACCTTGTCTCACACCCTTTTTAACTGATGCATGTCTCTCGTGATTCTCTACTTTTATTACAGCCACTTGATTCTTATATAGTTTATAGAGTATTCTTCTATCTCGATACTTTAGACCTGACTTCTTTAAAATTTTGAACATCTTGTCCCACCTAACATTATCAAAAGCTTTTTCTAAATCAACAAATGCCATAAAAGTATCTTTGTTTTTCTTGATCCGCCCTTCAAGTATTAATCTTAAAGACAGAATTGCTTCCCTTGTACCGCGATTTTTCCTAAACCCAAACTGATCTTCACCTACTATCTCTTCTACTACCCTTTCCATCCTTCTGTATATTATTCTGGTCAGTAATTTTGAAGCATGTGATGTTAGACTAATGGTGCGATAATTCTCACATTTGTCCGGCTTGTGCTTTCTTTGGAAGTGTGAAGATGATATTTTTATTAAAATCAGTTGGAATTTCTCCTGTTTCATAACTTTTTGATATCAGCTTGAATAATCTTTCGATTCCTTCCTCTCCTAGAGATTTAAGAAGTTCTGCAGGGATCTCATCAATTCCAGCTGCCTTATTTGCTTTCAAGTCATTTAGAGCTTTATTAAATTCTGTCCTCAAAACAGTATCTCCTAAGTCATCAATGACGACATCGCCTTCCTTTTCCAATACACTATTGTTCAAGTCGTCCCCAACATACAGTTTCTCAATGTATTCCTTCCATCTGTTAGCTCTATCTTCTGACCTTAAAAAGAGGTTTCCCATCGGCAGCTTTAATGTTCATACCTCTTTTCTTATTTATGTATTTAAAATATCCTATAAAAGAAATGTGCTGCTTTGCATAATTTTATCGGTACAGAAAGACTTTTAAAAAAAACAAAGCGTGTGTGGGTGAAAAGATGGCGCCAAAACAGAATCTTTATGGACACAAGCCTCTTTTGACAGAGCTATGGGAAAATGACCCAGATGATTTCAGAAATTATCTAAGAATGGACATTTGACTACATATTAAAGTTAGTATCTTCACAAATATCAAACAAGGCACAGTCATGAGGGAGAGTATAACTGCAGAGGAACATTTGCCTTCGTTTTTTGGCAAATGGAAGATCGTTTCAAGCTTTGAAATTTTCTACTAGTATTGAATAATATTACCTCAAACATGCCGGGCGATTTATACTGCAGTGAAAAAAGATGGAAATACCACAGATAAGGCGTACATGTGTCTTCTTCTGCATAGCCACTCCTGTTGCTTGTATATATTTTTCTTAGTTCTTTTCGAAATGTCCTCTGAATTCCTTGAATCTTTTTAATGGAGAAATCTTTGTTTTCACTTTTACTTACATTTACACTGCAGAATTCTACCAACTTACCATATGCACGATTTTCTAAATTTTTGTACTCCTCTGATTTTACCTTCCACAAACATGAAAATTATTATTAATTATATAAATCCTTACAAATTATTTCTTGATCACATTTTTCAAGATTTAAATGTTTATCTGTTAAAGCAGGCCAAAGTTAAATAAAGTCACTCAGAAGTTCGAAGCAACAACGAAAAAGTACTGACGCATCAAGACTACAGACCGACAATGCACGTGTAAACACTAGGCCCTGTTATGCCGCATTTACACTCTCGCCTCGCGTCTCGCTCGCGCCTCGTGCACGAGCGCTGACACGAACTGCCGTTTACACTATGGCAAGAATTCATTCATGGATGACTAGTGGGAGTGCCAGCTAACGTGGTGGGCTCTGGGGTTTTGGTCCAATAGTTAAACGCTTTCGTTATTTTTTAAAAAAAAATAATTGACTTTTTAAGGTTTTTTTTAATTAGATTTAATGATTTATTTATAAACGTTTCTCGGAAAAAAACCGAGTAATATTATTATTGATGCACAATATTATCGGTTTGTTTCCCGAGAAACGTTTATAAAAAACACGCCGAGAAAAATTGCATTCATTTATAGATTTAATTATGTTGATTTGCACCTTAAAGGAGCTAATAAAACTCTTATAGGTTACCAAAATGTTCTGTATGTCATTATTTATTGAAAACTTTTAACTACTGCGTTACAACCTATCAAGAAGAAAATTTCAATAGTTTCCTGAATTATTATCTATAAACGATAATAATTCCAGACGATATTGACAGATTCATTACCCACCTCAACTACCTTTAGACATAGAAAAACGATTTGTAGATATTTTGAAATTCGATGTGTATGACTGGATGAAAAATCCTTCTACCGCAAATATTGAAGAAGCTGTTAGAACTTGACAGGAAGAAGGTTTAGAAATCGTATATGACGCAGAAAGTAAACATAAATTCGATAGTGACTGGATATGAAAACCCGTGGCAAAATAATAATAATAAAAAACCTGTCATACCAAAATGTATGAACACTGATATTCAGTTTAATGAATGAAACCTTTTCCTTCATATCTCATGTAATCAGGCATTTTTGCTGTTAATTCATATTATAGCCAAAGAAAGAAACCGAAAGAGGAGACCTTTGTTCCTTGCAAAATTGACCAAGATATTCAGTTTTTATTTATCAGCATCTGCCTTAGGAATCTCATTAATAAATCAAATAATAAAATCTAATTCACCCAACTTCGTCCTTTTATATACGCAAAGTATAAATAAAAAGACAGATTTAACTACAGTGAGTAGTTTTATAAAGACTTATTGTGCCAAACGGTAGCGAAAGTCAGACAAAGTATTTGGCAAAATTATATTGTGGGATTTAACTCGCTGTACGTCTGTTTCATAAGGTATACATTGATACAAAGTGGGCGGTAGGTAAAAAGGTTGACTACCTCTGCTGTAAACAATGTGCTCGCGCCTTCGACTCGCGTCAAGAAACCGCCACTGAGGCGAGCGGCACTCGCGAGCTTAGACGAGGCGAGGCGAGGACTACGCGAGTGCACCGTTTACACTCTCGCGTTCGCGGTGTCTCGCCTCGCCTCGTCTAAGCTCGCCCGAGAGTGTAAACGCGGCATTAGACCTGCACGCCAGAACTGCGCATTAGGCAGCGTTTACAAGATGCAAGTTGACTGGAACGACAGTTGGCCGGACCGTCGGTGGTGGGGGGTAAGAGTGGACTAGCATGCTAGTAATAATTAGAAGACGGTGCACTGTCCACTGTGAGGACAGTTCTCTACTCCTACCTTGTGATCTTATTGAAAATAGTATGTCCATATTACAGAAAGGGATTAACATCATAGCTAATTTGTTGATTGTAATGTTGAATGATATGAAGAATAATAAAATAAAACTTAGAAAAACGTTAAAAGGGTGGATATTAAAAAGAAATGCTTTAAATACCTCAGCGCCTTTTTTATAAAATAAAGTTGCAAGTCAAAATATAGAGTTGCATCATTTAAGACTAACTATCTCAATTTGAAGAGCTATTGTGAAATTTTTTTCCGATACATAAAAAATGACACCGCTATGAAGCAATTTTTTGATAGAGTCTCTAAAATCCTTGTTCTTATTTTTATTCTTAAAATTCCAAGGAATTTCCTCCCTTTCATGCAGTTCTAAAGATTTTAATGCCTCTACTTCACTCCGCTTACGCAACTTGTTAGATGTCGCCATCTTGATTGTTGAACTCGCACGACAAAAGTTAGACGTTAACCGAGTCTACTATCCTCAGTCAACTATCTCAGACTTCGCACCGGGCAGCCGACCGGAGCGGACCACCTGGCGGAAGCAGGAAGTACGAGCGGACGACAGCAGGTGCGGAACTTCAGCCTCGAGTAACGGCCTTGCCGCCTGGGCTCCGGAGCGGGGCGAATTTCTTCTACGAGTTGTTTAGTGGTTGCTGGGTTGTATTTGGCCTTGATACCTTACGGTGAGAACGAAGGGCCAGATCAACACACTCCCTAATCAACTCAAGCAGTGACCTTGGGCTTTGTCCAAACCTCCCCAGCGGGAATCACCCGTTCTTTATAGGGTAATTTGAGTACCAGCGGCCCCTTCACGTGGGATAACTGCGCGTGCTCTAGGACCACTCTCTTCCTCCGCGCTCTCTTGCGCCGATTAGAAACTAGGATCCCCCCTTCTTAGGGTAACTTCCAGCGACTGCCTGCCGTCAGAGAAAGCAAAAAAGTCGGACAAAAAGCAAAGTCGTCAGACGCAGGCAGTTGTTTCCTCCACCAGGATGGCAGACCCAGCCATGTCTGGTGGCCCGCAGACAAGCACCCCGAGGTGCGAAGACATACAGCAGTTCGGTTTTTCCGTGCCTGCTAACGACAGTCAAGGGAAGCCTGTTGATGTAAGTGTCTTTTGATGTAAGTGTCTTACACGCTGCACACCAGTCTTCTCGACGAAAGTGTTCCACAGGGGCAATCCCCAATTCTCGAATCTAGGCCGGCAAAGATGCCAAAAAATGGCCGTCAGCCCAAACAAGCAGCGGCTGACGAGAGCGCGAAAGCGACTCCCGCGGCACCTGCAGAAACCGACACAGAACAAAATACTGCCCCGGCAGCAACTTCAACATCGCGATCGAGTATCCCCCCCGTCATGATTCGCAACCATGGCGATCTCGGTCGCATAAACTCTTCTTTCATTGGAAAATACAACCCTGTGCAGTATCACACCAAGCTCGCAGGGCAGTACACGGCACTATATGTGTCCACCAATGAAGACTACAAGAAACTCCTCAGGTACCTCGGAGAGGAGAAAATCGAACACCACACTTTTAGGCTGGAAACCGAAAGGACACAGCTATACGTAGTCAGAGGGATACACCCTACCACCCCTCCCGACAGTGTTAAGGAAGCGCTTCTTGGCGACGGCTGGGCCGCCAAGAAGGTCAGCCAGATGAGAGGAAAGTATACGAAGGCTCCAATGCCTCTCTATCTGGTCGAGTTGCAAGACTCGGCCGGATCACTCATGTTTGAGAAGGCCACTCGCCTGCTCTACATGGTGATAAAAGTGGAGAAGTATGAGCCTCCCAACACACCCCTGGTCTGTCACAAATGTCAACGGTATGGACATGCCACAGACTGGTGCTTTGCGGCACCCCGCTGTCGCAAATGTGCCGGCAATCATGCCACACACACATGCAAAGCTAGGATGCCCGACGAACGCAAATGCGTTAACTGTGGGGGAGGGCATCCTAGCAATTACAGAAGCTGCCCCGAGTACAAACTGGCACTAGCCCGGCGAAATGCAAAGGGGCATCACAATCACAGACACAACGAGCGTCCACAAAAAACCAGCGTAAAGTGATCCAGAACCCGGCCCACCTTAGGAGCAATGTGTCCTACAGTGCCGCGGCTTCGAACGCGATAAAGAACAGGGCGCAACCCATTCAAAAAGAAACGTCAACCGCACCCCAAAGCTCACAAACCACATCCACCACAACTGAGATTGCAGAGCCCCAAACAGCAGGCTCTGCACGCACTGTAGAGAATACGACGCAGCCTTCAGCTGCCTCAACACAACCGAAATCGCAGCGTTTAAAAAAAAAACAGGAGACGCACGAGGAATGCTGGGAGCCAGACAACCCCTCCCGCCGAGGAAGCAACGGCCGCTGTGGCTGCTCCCGATGGCCCGGTGGCGACGGCCGCTGAGGGGGTGATTGGGCGCGCGGCAGTGAACGCTGGGGTGGCTGTTCCAGACGGCCCGGCGGCTCCGGCCGCCGAGGAGTCGGTAGAGCGCGCACCGGCGGGATCTGACGTAGCCGCCCGCGCCAACCCGGCTGGCCCGTCCACTGCGGGTCGGTAGAGTCTGCCCCGACCCAAGCTGATCCAGAAGCAAACGCAACACCTCCACAGGGTCCAGCTACCCCTGCGGAGCAGACACACACTCAGCCCGCAATAGATTTTCTCGCAACAATTCGCAAAACAATAAAGGATCTCCTTCGATCCATGTTCCCCTCCGTTGACCTCTCCCTGGCGACACTCGTCCCAAAATTCGTAAGTGCCCTACTGCAGCTCCTAACCACTCCCTCAGATGGAGGGAGATGGGCTGTATTCCAGAACTGCCTCATGTCCGTCCTAGGCACCAGCAATGTCTCACACCACTAATCCGCTGCTGTCTAAAGTCCTAAGACCCCTACTACAGATCCTGGAAATTCCCCTGAATGGGGGGAAATGGACTGTAATCCTTACACTACACATTACCTTGCTGCAGTGCCTGGACACTCCCCCAGATGGGGGGAGATGACCTGCAGATCAATCCTGTCCTCTTACCCCACTGCAGATCCTGAACACTCCCCCGAATGGGGGGGAGATGGACTGCAATCCGAACCCTGATCCTATACATTACCCTGCTGCAGCGCCTGGACACTCCTCCATATGGGGGGAGATGGACTGCAGACCAATCTTTCTTCCCCGCCCCTCAGCAGCTTCTGGACACTCTCCCAAATGGGGGGAGATGGACTGCAGGGCAATCCTTCCTACTAACCCCACTGCAGATTCTGTACACTCCCCCAGATAGGGGGGAGATGGACTGCAAACACTACACCCTAAAGCCAGAAATCCTAGCTACCCTACTACTGTTCAAGACCACTCCCCCAGATAGGGGCAGTTGGACTGTAATCCAGATTGGCCTCTTGTACATCCAGAAACCAAATAATGCCTGACAACCCAACTCCTCTGAATACGCGTATCCTCTTCTGGAAAGCTTACGGACTGAAGAACAAAAAAGCAGAATTGGCGGCGTTTATGGAGCGGCACGGTCTCCGTATTGCTCTTATAAACGAGACACACCTGGGCGCAAAAGATAACTTCCACATGAGCCAATACCGTGTGCACCGTACTGACAGGCAGAACGACGCACGGGGTGGAGGCACGGCCGTGATTTTACACACGGACATAGAGCAATCAAACGTAGTGCTTCCCGAGCTAGAGAGGATCGAAGCCACAGCCGTAAAAATCCGGTTTAACGGAGCATACACTAATCTTATCGCAGTCTACAATAGGCCCAATAATATTAGCACGCGTGATATCAGTAGGCTGCTAAATACCGCACCTAGAGTAATAGTCGCTGGAGATCTAAATGCCAAACATCGTAGTTGGAATTCGCAGCGTCAAAACTCCAACGGCAGGAAACTGTACGAACATTCACTGGAGCACAATTATCTAATACTGGGGCCAAACGAACCGACGTTTGTCCCCCATGCTCGGAGACAAAATCCAGACGTGTTATATATAGCCCTCCTCAAGAGTATAACCCGTACACACGACCTACAGGTTGTAAACGATCTGGGTTCAGACCACATGCCACTCATACTTAACACCGAAGGTACACCGCAGAACACTGACAAGCGACGGATGCTAAACTATCGACGCGCCAACTGGACTCTGTTCAAGGAAATATTAGATAGTCGCATACCTGACAGACACGAAATTAACCAACAACGCATTAACCCCACACCAAAGACAAATGGCGCTACCTGAGGCAATTACGGGGTTAATCACAACTAGGAATAGGCTCAGAAGATACTGGCAACGTACTAGGCGTCCCATTTATAAAGTGCATATCAACAGACTCAAAGACATAATTAGTCGTAGAATCCAGGAGTACAAAAATCAACAATGGGGGCATCTGCTCTCTGAGTTGAACACTGACACCTCTGACCGCTCCGTGTCGTCACTTCACTCGTGAAGCACATCATACACCCACCCTACAGGGGCCGGACGGACTTGTCTATTCTTCCGAGGGCAAGGCGGAGCTGATGGCCACAACACTAGCAGAGTCTTTTCGACCAAACGTAGAACCTTCCGATCCTGCGTTTACATTGGAAACGGACCAGATGGTGACACAGCTGTTAGCCAAACCTGTTCGCGAGTATACACGTAGGGCAACTTCCGATGAAATCTCATGGGCTATACAGCACCCGGACGCTAAAAAAGGCACCTGGTCCAGATGGTATTCAGAACCGTGTTCTTAAACAGCTCACGGGGAAAGCGATAGAGTACCTTACAGACATCGCGAATGCCATCTTACACAACCACTATTTCCCCAACCGATGGAAGGAGGCCAAAGTGCTAATGTTCAGAAAGCCGGGGAAAGATCCATCTTCACCCAACAACTACCGGCCGATTAGCTTACTGAACTCCCTTAGCAAAGTTATTGAAAAAGTCATACTCAGACGCCTTACACAACACATAAAGGACAATAATATTCTGAAGCCGGAACAATTCGGCTTCAGAAAGCACCACTCCACAACACAACAATTAATGCGTGTTGTTGAGCACGTAACAAGGGGGTATAACTTGTCTGCGTCTACCGGGGCTGTGTTCCTGGACATTGAGAAGGCGTTCGATCGTCTTTGGCACAACGGCCTCATTCGTAGATTCCGTGACGACGGATTCCCGGACGGACTGGTGCGCCTAATACACTCTTACCTCACTAACCGAACGTTCCACGTCTGCGTTGACAACAAGAACTCCACACCTCAGGAGATACAAGCAGGAGTGCCTCAAGGAAGTTTAATAGGCCCTCCGCTCTTCACAGAATACGTCAATAAAGCTCCGACCACAGCCAAAACGATGCAAGTTATTTATGCTGACGATACCGCCTATCTTGCACAGTTACAGCAACCATCTCATATAAACAGTAGATTACAGCACGCGCTTAACGTAGTCGAACCTTGGCTCACACGATGGCGAATTAAAGTCAACGTAGCTAAATGCGAGGCACTCCTATTTACACGAAGACCTAAGCAAAAACGCATTCACGATACTGTCGACCGCTAACACTACACAATCAACCAATACATTTCCGGAACGAAGTTAAATATCTTGGAGTCAAATCTGACCCGAAGCTAACATGGTTAAATATCTTGGAGTCAAATCTGACCCGAAGCTAACATGGAAGCTCCATATAGAACACATGGCTAATAAAGCAAACATTAGACTCAAACAGCTATACCCTATGCTAAACAGACAAAGCACACTACACCAAGGTAATGCCCGAACAATGTACTTAGCATTCATTCGGCCACTCATGACGTATGCAGCTCCGGTTTGGGGGTACGCCGCTAAGTCTCACATTAGGAGACTGCAATTAATCCAAAACAAAGTACTCAGGATCATAGAAAATGCTCCTTGAGGAACACTAACAACAGATTTACACCGAGATTTCCGACTCGAGCCAATATAGCAAGTAATTAAGAAGCTTGCCATAAACATGTACGGGAAATCCCAAATGTCGCAAAATCCTTTGATACGCACTATAGGCAGTTACGATCACAACCACAGATTTAAACACCCACGGCCGAAAATATTGCTCAACAGATAGGAAAAAACTAATGCATAAACAAGTAAGAAATCTGTCGACTGCATCAAGGGCCCCTGGGGGCTAGGGTCCCATTCCCTAACCAACCTGCAAAGTGATCACTGGGCTAAGGAAAGTGGTTACAGTGCGATCGCAGGTGCAGAAGGCAGCCACATACAACAAGAAATCAATCCACAAACAGCATTAGTACAGTATCCGGCGTGGTAAACACCGCGGGGGTGACGGTTGTCGTGGCAGGCTAGCGCGTTGCATCCTGCTCCAATATTTCCTGACATGAGCATGGTGGGGTTGTCTTACCCGGTGGCGATGACACGTGCTGGCAGGGGTGGTCATGGCGGTGGTGTCCGTCATCGTCCTAAAGCCCGGGCAAGTCGGGGGTGGTCATCTAGCAGCACTGTGGCTGTCGCCGTCGGTGAAACCCTTAGGTCTAAAACAGACGAGGCGTTTTGCGACGCGCGGCGGTCGAGTCGACGCATGGTCCAATGTAATTAAATGGGGCAAAACACACGATGCCGCGCGGCCCCGGCCACCGCGTGCGGCGCATGGTTTCCCCGCGACTTACGCGCGGCGCCGCCTCGTCTGTTTTCAACTCGCGGCGTGGAGGCGGCGCGGCGACACAGCCAACTGAAGAAGATAAATCAGGAATTGTTTTTTTTCCCTTTTTATATCATTACACTTTAGTGTTCAAATGTAAAACATTTAATATGCCATTACATTAAACACACACAGTGAAAATTCGAATTTAATTTTTTACTTTTCTTGAAATTATTTCCTGATGTCATATTATTTTAATAATACACCATTTTAGACCTCCAAATTTTATATTTTTCTATTGATCCAGCACCGAAACTTTATCTTAAGTTTTAACTTAATCTGTACTTTTGAACCGTAATATACAATCTGAGTGTCTGATCGTTTCCAAAGAATGTGACAATCCTATTTTTTATGATTGCGTTCTCATATTTTTGATTTTACTAGGTAAAAATGAATTCACAAGCACTGATGTCGTCGTTTTTTCTTGTGCTAAATAAATAAAGAATTCAAATTTAATTACTTCTTTTTTTACTTTTCTAATAACTTCGTGATCTGATTTTATACCGGTACTTCTATACATTGAAATTTGTTATCTATTGCTCCAACAATGAATTTTATCTAAACTTTGATCTTAATCGCATTATTATCAATAGATTTGAATCTTAAAATACAGTTGGAACGGTTGGTTGGCTCCAAGAAATGTGAGGAGTTGCCATAATATGAACGATATAATAAATAAAATGATTTCTTCTAACTTTAAAGCAATGACCAGTCTTTCTTCTGGATGTATGCTGCTTCTCATCACGGTTGTTTCTTTAAGCAGCTCTTGTCTTACAGCGGTAAGCAACTCATTGAAAGAGGACTAAAACATCCTCGTAAAGTTAAAAAAAAACTTTTCTTCATTCCTTTTCAATTGGGGCCACAGGGTATAAAAGAAAACCCTTTTCACTCCGTTCTGATAGTATTGGATGAATCCAATAGCGCCTATTTTTTCTTGTCCTGTTCCATCTTCGGTACAGCAACCATAGAAGCATTATATTTTCGTCTTCTATATCCATTGTTCCACAAACAACTGAGCTATACGCCAGTGGTCCGCAACCGGTGTGCCGCGGAACACTGGTGTGCCGCGATAAAGTGAAAGATGTGCCGCGAAATTTTACCAGTTATAAGGAATTAATTGCAAATTTTTTTATCAATTATATTTTAGTTTCATGTGCCACGAATTGCTAGGTATAGTCGTATTTTAAGAAATTAAATGTTATTTATTTACTCGCACTTGCTATTAGTTTTGTTTATTCATTTTTTAAATATTTTTATCTTCGCATCTACTGCTGCGCTTTTAGGTTCCGTTTTATTTACCGCATGTTCTGTGTATGTGCTCTTCCCTCAGTCTAAACTGCTGGGATTTGCAGAACTTTCCAGGTCTTATTTCATTAAGGTGTCGGTGTTGATGCTTCTCCAACAATACTACTTTGTTCCTGTACCATTGCACCGGCGCATTGTTAGACATCACTGTAAAAACAATTGGCACCTTATATGTGATTTCTTTGAAGTATATTAAACCGGCTTCTTACAATTACTTCAGTTCTATCATAGCTATGCTCTGAAGTGGTCGGAAAACTGTGTTAGTAGTTCATCTTGATATTTTCTATTACAATTAGCAGACTTTTATTTCTTCAAAATGCACAAATTCTTTGAACGAATTGTTCCGTCTATGAGTGTAACTGATGATAGCGTTGAGTCATAAAGAAAGAAACAAAAGTTTTCTTGGTGTGGTGAAAAAAGTGCCCAATCCCCGAATGTATCGTTTGTGGTGAAAAACTCAGCAACGCTGCATGGTTCCCAGTATATTGAAACGACATTTGTCAACAAAACATTCTTTTCTGTCAAACAAAGATGTCAATTATTTTCGTAGGTTGTTGGAAAATAAGAAAAAACAAAGAACTTTCATGACCGCTACAGCACTTGTTTCGGAAAAAGTACAGCCGAACTTATCGTAAAGGCCAAGAAACCACATACAATATGTGAAACGCTGTTAAAGCCTGTTTGTAAAGAGATGGTGAGAATAGCTCTGTGTTTAGAATCTGCTAGTGAAATTTCAAAACTTCATCTTTCTGCGAGTACAATCAGTCGCCGACTTATTGATATGTCTCGTGATATTGAAGGAAGAAAATCAACAACAGTCAGAAGTTCTCACTTCAGATCGACGAGTCCATGCGCAACTTCTGGCTTACGTTCGCTACATCGACGGAGATGTAAATGTAAGTAATTTCTTCTTTTGTAAAGAACTTCCAGAGAATACTACTGGTGAAGAAATATTTCGTTTGACTGATAAATATTTGCGCCTAAATGAATTAACATGGAAGGATTGCGTTAGTGTTTGTACAGACGGAGCGGCTGCTATGACAGGCCTTGTGAAAGGATTTGCAGCTAAAGTACGAGAAGTAAATCCCAACGTACGATGTGATCATGGTCTCATTAACCATGAAGCTATTGTTGCTAAGTCTCTGCCACCTTCTCTGTAAGATGTGCTGGACGAAGTAGTAAAAGTCGTTAACTTAATAAAATCGTGGCCCCTAAATTCGCGACTATTTTCCGATTTATGTCGGGAAATGGGTTCAGAACACACTACATTCCTGCTACAAACAGAAGTACGCTGGCTGTCACGAGGAAAGGTGTTTACGCGAGTATTTGAACTTAGAGAAGAGGTCCAGGCATTTTGACTGTTGAAAGATACAAGTACGCGGATTTATTCACAGATGCCGAATGGGTATGTAAATTGGCATATTTTTCTGACATTTTCGTACACTTGAATGAGCTGAACATCAAAATGCAAGGTAGGATCGAAAAGATTCTTTTTAGTATAGATAAGATTAAAGGATTTGAGAACAAGTTGGATATGTAGTTACAGAGGATTGAAAATGGTTCGTGTGAGATGTTCCCGACTGTATGGTCACTTGATGACGGTAATAAAATGGTGATGGACTAAATTAAAAAACATTTAGGCTTGCAGCAGAGATTCAAAAAGTACTTTGGAGAAAGTGTTAAAAATTTCGACTGGGTTCGTGATCCATTAGTTGCAAATTCGGAACATCTTCCAATTAATATTCAACATGATCTCACAGATTTAAAAGCTGACAGAACTTTGAAATTAAGCTTCTCGAAGTTCCTTTAGAGACGTTTTGGCTAACAATAAGGAATGAATATCCGGCTATGTCCGACATGGCAGTTAACGTTTAATTGCCATTTTCAACTACATATTTATGTGAATTGGGCTTCTCGACGTTGACTGAGATTAAAACATCCAAGAGGGAAAGACTCATAGAAGTCGATGAAGAAATGAGGCTTGTATTGTCGACGACTTCTCCACGAATCAGTAGTCTGTGTGCAATTAAGCAGGCACAGGTGTCACATTGAAGGTATGTTTACAAATATTTACTTTAATAGTATTATAAAACTGCCTGATTATTAATTTTATGCAATCGCTGTTTGTAGCTATAATTTTTTACATGTGAGGAGGCTGTATACGCAAAAAAATCGTGTTGTGAGGACCTTTTTTCCGTCCGGTAAAGTGTCCCGCGAGATTAATGGATAACCTTATGGTGTGCCGCGAGAAGGAAAAGGTTGCGGACCACTGCTATACGCGATAAATAGCGAGTCCGCGTGGCGCCCGCCGTGCGGCCGCCGCGCCGCCTCGTGTGAACAGTTGGGGCGCCCGCCGCTTCGACCGCCGCGCGGCGGGAAGTCGCTCCGTCTGTTTGAGGCCTTAACGTGTACTCCCGGGATGAGGAAAGGCTCTGCGCGTTGCGGCGGTTACGCTCTGGCGCCCTGGCGGTGCGAATCACGTCTCACCAACACTTACAACAGCTGTTGCACACAGCTGTTACTAATATAACGATTCGGCATGTTCCAGGACCATCTCAACGGCAGCGACGGCGAGCGGCACCAGCTGACAACCTCAGCGGCGGTATGTGGACCAGCTGTAGTTATTGCATGATACCATATCCTAACAAAACTAACAAACCCTTCATACATCCAACCTTGTAGCATAGAATCTGTCGCGGTACTGGCAGTATCTTAGCCAGCCGCTCTTATTCCCTACCTAACTATCGCAAAGGATTTTTTTTTTTTTTTCCATGGGTAAAACCTTGGCACTTTTTTCCCTCTGCCCTGTCTCTTCTTTCAAAAGTTTCTGTCTATCTTATCCGATGGACCCATGTAAACGGGCTGACGCCTGGGCGCATGGAATACATCACAATCCCGTTCCTGTGATCACCTATAGAATTACTAACTTAATGCATGTGCAGAGGCGAGCAGTAGTTAACAGGAAGGCCGCCATGCTTGGAGGAGCGGGTTTTGGGTGCTCCCCCAATAAAAAAAAAGTCAACTATCTGTCTTGTGCCCGTTTACACGAGGAGAGTGGACTATCCAGTGCTGCGCGCGCAGCAAGACAGTACACGCGTTCAAGTCAACTCGCATCGTGTAAACGGGGCTTTAGAAGCGCGCGCTAGGCCTCTCTGACCACCGAGCATTTATGGCTCGCGCTCACTAGAGCGGGCCGCAGCGCATCGCATCGCAAAAATGCGTTAGCAATCGCTTACACTGGTTCTAATGGAACAACGCACACCACAGGCGGGTCGAGTCGGGGCGGGGCGGTCCGCATCGCGTCGCACTGCCGGATCGCTTGGCCAGGCGTATTTTTCCGCCTGTGCGCCTCGATGCGCTCAGTCGCGACCAGGTTTGCGATAGGACCTCCATCAGCAGTGGCTGACTTTTGTAACTTGTGTGTTCCTAATTCTGTGAATTAACTACATTTCTTCAAGAAAATTAGCAGGATGGTGGATGATTTCTGAAAAAATATAAGTAATTACAATCTGAAAATTTAATTACTTTATGAAATTTAATAAAGATTAAAAAATTATAAAATTTCTAGCTCATGCTCGCTTGTTCTTTGTTTGTATGTTTTAACTTAAACTATTCAAACATAATGGATGAAGAGTACTGCATCTCATTAGTAATGACTTTCACAGAGTTTTATGATTTACAAGACGCAAAATATAATAACAAAAAATAAAATTTGGGAGGAAATAGGAAACTAGTTAAAACAACCAGGTATAATGTCCTGTTTCGTATTTTTTGTTTATTTTACGTGTGTATTATAATTTTCTATCACTTTCTTTGAATGCCGCTTCTAAAGCTTCGTGTTACCAACTAACCTAATTGTTTAAAAATATTTTGTGAAATTATTCCAAATCTTAATGATTTCTGATATAACCTAGAAACCTGTGTAAGTCAAATATTGAAATTTCTTTGTTGTCGCTATCGTTCTTATCTTCTGCAACCTAATTCAGATATCGTTAATCAAAAGATTATGAATGCAGCACGTGGCCAGTATTACTTTTATCAATTAGGTAACACCGGCATTCTTCTTTATAGATTTTGAAACCTTCTACCTATATATAACACCAAAGCAGTTACCGATCACCCTCCATAGATTATTGAGCCTGTAATTGAAGGTTTGTTTCTCTTCATTTCATTTTATCTGATATTCTGGAATAGGCCTCATCTCGAAAGTGGAAAAGCCTCATCCACTACTATTACATACTGCATTTTATCTCAGTTGTCAACGTGCAAATTCAGTTTTCCTGCAGCTATTGCCTCACATAAATTGTTGTGGCTAAATGTTTTGCCATCTTAATTTTTTCCCCAATCCTCCGACGACCAAAATACCAAAACGGTATTCAGCAACTGCAAGGGCTGATAAAACATGGAAAACATTCATTTTTCTGAATTAAAAATAAAGAGAACCGCAATTCGGTAGGACTGTTATAACATATTTGCCATCTAATGTGCCTAAGAAATGCGGAAAATTCCTTTTTAAATTAAACCCATTGCCTTTTCTGCTTAATTTTCTTCTTCTTCAATCTATATATCTATAAATGAGAAAACGAGAAAGTTCGGATGTGTGTTTGGATGTACGTCTGCAGTCAATCACGCCTTAATAACTCAACATATTTAAATGAAATTTGGCATGAAGTCAATTAATTGCGTGCGAAGTGTTATAGGATAGATTTTATCCCGCAAAAACGCATAGTTCTTTTAGAAATTGCCATTAATATCAATTCGGAAGCAACAAAGAGTTTCCTACTTCGCAGACAGCCGTGCAACGTTTACTCTTTGCTTTTACATAAATCGCAAACACTGCTTTTCAGAAATAAAAGTAGTGAAAACCTTCTTACATATGCAAGTTTGTGTTTAGTATAAAAGCCATAAAACTGATGCACTTGACAAACAATAGTTTGAAAGCAGGAATTATAAATATGTACTTAACCTTAAATTAAAAAAGGTAGGTACTGTTGTTAAGTTCGTAAAGAGATTTTTTCATTTGCGTTAGTATGACATCTCAAATATTGCACCATAATTTCGATCGTAATATACTAAATGTGAAAAATCAGAGCTTGGAATAAAACAACGTAAAATGCTATGATTATACCAGCACGAAAGTCGATTTACTAAAAGTGTAAAATGGCGGTGCTCGAAATGTCGTATTTAAAAAAATTGTTACGGATTCCATTCTATCTCGGTTTAATTTATTTCCTGTGTGTCTTCTTTTTTCCACTATACATTCTCTGTAATATTACAAATTATTAACAAACCCTTTTTTGTTCAAAATTTTTGTATAAATCAGTACAAATAGTAGACTATGATTTAGGAAACAGTGCTTTTTACTTACTGTTCAATTTCTACAAATATCTAATAAATCCGGTTCAAGTTTACGTCGCGATACACGACGATGCTAACTTAGGATAAAATAAAGCAAATATCATAAGCACTATGTCACGTTGTGACGTTATGTATCGCCACGTAAACTACTCCAGTAAATCCTTAACTTAAAACGAATGTATTCAATGGCCTAACGTAGAGACTTAATGTTTCATGAAGCAATATTGCAAGTCGTTTACAACGCGATACACCTCATTTACACGGAGCTTATGAAAGCTGCTTATTTATTACTAATAATAACTAAATGACTTCTGCCTTATACTGTAACAAAAACATTCTGGTCCAGGAAGCATTTCAACCTAACCACTATCTCTGCTAATATTGCCGCTACAAACGTTATGAACACACCTCAACACATTAAATGCATTGGAACTGTATTTCGAATAGTAACAGATTTTTCTATATCAAGATTCCTAATTAGTGTAGCATAAATTACTATCACAATTAATTTCATTATACGCCTTACTAAATCACGAGCAGTAACAGTCACCTTATCGCGATGTAAGCTTGACCAGCAATATTAACAAAAATTGTCTTAGAGTTGTAGAGAATTATGAACTTTCCGTTGTACACTGTAATTTACAAGCATTTTAGTATAAATTTTTTAATTATGTAACTGCAATAATGAATGAAGTTTCATATATATTCAGTATTTATTTTCCTGCGATCTGAAATAATAATTCACGTTTCTAATGTATTAATGCGCGAGTGATAGAAGCTTTGATTTTCTAGCGGTATTATTAGCGGAGTTTTTCACTTTGTTGAAATGGAGCCTGGACCAAAATGAGAACTGAAACATTATTAATAGTTTAAGCTTCTTTCAAGAGCACCATTTTAGTGACGTCATGTATCGCTTTATAATGATGTTGTATCAAAAGATATATAATAAGCTTGGATGATTTAGCAGAACACACGGCATTGCTCGAAGTAAATTTTTGAAATTTATAAATGTTTTATTCAGATAGTGGAGAGTCAGAAATGCAGAGTGGTGATTTTCAGGTAGACATACAATTCTGTTTGCAGATTCAGAAACCTATTATGAATAAAGAATCTATTACTACTTTAACATTGTAATTTATATTTCAGAGAAGAATTAATGGATCGAAACGAACAAACTATAGTATACTGATCTACATGCAGTCAACTGTTTTCACAGATAGAGAAACGAACATTAACACTGAACATTATGAATAAAAGAATCAATTATTACTATAATACCTAAATTTCTGATTTAAAACAGAATTAATTGATGGAACCCACATATCTTCAAAACAAAATTAATATTCAGAGAGCAAATAAGTTCACTTTAAAAAATATATACATTTTTAGTTTCGCAATTTTTTAACGAGATCAACGTCCTTGGGCCACTTAGGTATTTATTTGCTCTTTGAATGTTAGTAAATTTTTTGGATGTTTAGTCGCTTCCATCATATTTTGACGTTTTGAGTTTCCATTAATTAAAACTATATTAATTTTTATTCGCAAGTCTTGAAATTAGTAATTTTAAGAGATGCCGGGTAAACGAAATTCAAATCTCTCAATGAAATGTAAGAAAACTACGGCTGTGAAAAAAGCCAAAACCCAGGAACAAATCCTATAACAGAGTTGCACAGGGTTGAGCACTTAGCACGTATTGCGGCTTCTGGAGATGCTGAATTGCCGGAGCAGTCAAAAGTTGGGCGACAACACCAAAATGAACGCTTGGTGTCTGGAAGATCACACCGGGAAAATCGCGAGCTCGGTGCTAAGAGCAAGCGGATTGGCAATCGAGCTTCTGAAACACCGAAGCAAACAAAAAGACGGCAATAACAATATGCCACATATTTGGCATTTCAACGAGTTGCTGAAACACCTGAACAAACGTGAGCTCACTTCTAATGTTTTCTCGAGCATTCAACTAAATATTATCAATGACGAAAACTGGTTATGTGAGAAGACAATACTTGCCCCGAAAAATGATTCTGGAGCAAAAAATAAAAAAATAAAATATATATATACAGGTATATATATATTAGAGGAAATAGTCGGGGAAGTGACAACACACTCTTCCATCGATACAGTAAGGTTAGCTGACGAAGCTGCTACCTACCCCGTCGAGTTTTCAAATTCCTTCGAGTTATCTGGGCTATCGTCCCATAAACTCGAGCTTAAGGTTGGCACTCGAAGTCTCCTGATGCGCAATCTCGACCCCCCTCCCCTCAAGGTATTGTAATGGCACCAGATTACACATCACAGAACTAGGAAGAAACATTGTGAAGGCGACAATTCTTACCGGTGCATCTAAAGGGGAAGCCGTTATAATTCCGCGTATCCCAATTATTCCCAGTAATATTCCCTTTGAATTTAAAACATTACAGTTCCAATTAAAAATTTCATTTTCAATGACAATTAATAAATCGCAAGGTCAAACGTTGAAATTGGTGGGAATACACTTGGATACTCACTGCTTTTCCTTTGGTCGACTATATGTTGCCTGCTCGCGGGTACCGAGCGCAAAAAATTTACATGTTTTTTCAGAAAATAACAAATCCTACAATATACATACCGATGTATTAAACTGAAAATTCTACTAACATACAGAATATTTTTATTGTTTTAAAAGTTCGATGAAGTTGTTTGGAACAAATACATTTTTGTTATTTTACTGTAGTATTTATTACTACCATCACCAATAAAAATAGCTCTAAAATTAATTGTATGGTCATATTGACCTGGTGGCAAGGTTTCATTACGTCTACGCAATCAGCCCCTTTCGTAGCCACTTAACCTAACGCAGTAATCCTACTGGGCATAGAGGACCTAAGTTCAACGTGGAATCAGAACCACGTGAGCATTCTGGCACACTTCACATCACACAACAACCTGTGCCAGAAGTGAAGGTCGAGCTAAGGACCTATGAAAACCCTCTGCGAGACTGGGATTCAAGCTGGGGACTTTTCCATGTCAAGTTGGACGCCCTAACCACTGAGCGACCAGACCTCTCAAGAAAATCATATGTTACAACACTCTTCCACGCGGACGAAGTCGCGGGTAACTTGCTAGTGAATATATAAAAATAATAGCCCTCTGTCTGATGTGCCAATTTGCAGTGCAGAAGCGATTGAATAAACGTCGAGAATCGAAGGCGGCGAGCAATAAAAGAAATGCGACTCGCTGCGTTCAGATGTGCGTTGCAGCATTTTCGCTCAATGCGATGCGATGCGATGCGATGCGGTGCGGTGCGGCCTGCTGTAGTGTGCGCGTACCTTTACAGGTAAAGGATTGATGCGCGCGCCCCGAGCGTACGCTCCAAACCGTCGGAAAAACCGTGTGTGTAAACGGGCCTATTAAGTGCGGAAGACTGCAATTTTTTAATTATTTAGCAACGGGTAGAGTGTATGCTAATCTCAAGGTCAGTAGTGCCATATCTGCACAATTACTGTCGCAAATAATACCAGAAACATGTAAAGCTATTTGTAAGGTTTTAAAAAACTGTACACAGATAAAAACTCTGTTTTTAACTAGAACTTTTAAATTACATGTGACAAGAAAAACATATAGTAGCTTATTTTTCAATTTCATAAGAATAATTTTCAATTTGATTAATTGCAATATTAATCTGAATAATTTTTACATGATTAAAAATTCTTTCAAAACTGTCTGTTACCATCCATCACAGCATTTGGTTGTTGGGAACATTTTGCCAGAAAATTAGTGTGTTCATTAATAAATGTTTGATGTCTAAAACAACTAAAACAATATATGAGAGAATGTGGCAATTTAATCACTGTGGCTCAGTGTACAGCAAGGATACTGTTATTTTAAAGCCAAGGGGAAGTGGATCACAATTTTACAATTACAAGGGGATATTTCGCGTTGTACTGTTAACACCAATATATGAGTTACTTTACATGCATTCCTACACCAACGGACGTGTATCAGATGGAGACACATTAAAATGCACAAAGTTTTATAATAAGTTTATTGTAGATGAATTGACTCTGCTCTAAGCGTCATTGTTGCATGGAACAAATACATTGGCTCCATATGTTTACACTGACTGCAATCCATTTGTTCTGAATGAACATTTCTCGAACCCATACACACACAGAAAAAAATATAACACATGAAATAAGAAGTTTTAATTATAGTCTTCCGAGAGCTAGAAGGGACGTGGAAAACATTTTCGGCATTATGCTGTCACGTTTCCAAATATTCCATATATACAAAATGTTGATAAAATAATAATGGCCAGTTATCTATTACATAATTATTTCCATGAACTGCTGCCTGGCATCTCCATTCTTGTGTAGTTTGCCGGAAATATCCCACCAACACTGAAAATCTTTGTACATTTATTAAAATTCCATTAACACCTTTCATTCAGTGAAAACTTTCTCCTCTGCGACGTCACATATACGAGTAAATGTTTACTGCGCGATGATCTCGGCAATTGGGGCGAAATCGACCTGACTAAATCATGTCACGCTCTCTACTTATGTCGGGAGCGGCCGCTGCTGAGGTGGGCGTCGGTGATGAGGTGAAGTGGTTCCCCCTGCCGCCGGTATGGACCAAACAAACGAACCGGGGATCATGGTCTATGGAGGACTGAGATCATTGTAGGGTGACGTGGTGCAGACCTCCCGCCGGTAGCACTCATTGCCATAGCCCGGGCAGTAAGACCGAAGGATCAGTAGGACCCGTGTTGCAGGGAGGTGACGCGACCCTGATGGGAGGCGACGGACAGTACCGGTAAGCTGGCGTGATCTGGCAACGGCTGGGGTAGTCTCCAGATTGTACAGTGGCCCTCGCTGGGACCGGTGATCAAGGAATCTTGAGCTCCCATGCCGCCGGTATGAGCCATTTGCTGCCAAAGTAGGTCCTCTTATATGTGGGGACTGGTAGTGCACGGGTCCGAACATCTGACCCAGGTGGGTCAGCGATATCATTGGAGCGCTTCGAAGCGATGGTGCTCTATGACGGTGCTCTGCGAAGCCTGGACGAGTGTGTGGGAGCCCACGCCATTCAGAGATGCAATTGTGCTGATGGTTGGTGTGTGTGGGAGAACGCACACTAGGGGCTTGCCTCGTGGCGCATGGCCAGGTGGACGGCTGGCGGCTTCGTGCTGCTGGTCGATTGGTGGGAGGCCTGGCCGGGGGCAATCCCGCGTTGTTGCTCAGTCGCTTCGGCTTCTGCCTCGCTCCTGCGGGGGCGGGTGGCGCCGGGTGCACGTGGATTTAGCAGAGATGCTTAAATTATACGGCCAGCTTTTGGAAGGGTCTTCGGCCTGGTCGTGGCGGGCGCTGACTCCGCGTGTCTCTCCGTGGCCACCCTTAATGGGTGGCGAAACGCGCCTTGCTCACCGTCCCCGCTGTAATGGCGGGTAGTTCGGAAGAGTCTCTCTCCTGCGGTGGTGGTCGAGCTGGGTGGTGGGTAGTTGGGGGGTATCTGTGAGGAGGATTAAGGGTGTCAATCTGGATGCCTCATTTGACCAGACCCACATTCCTACTGCTCTGTCTGTCTACACGATCTAATCTCGTCAGATCCTGATCAGATCGGCCGGCTCTGCCACCCGACAAGGATTTATCAGTCGACAAACCAACACACCATACGATATTGCTCCTTACCTGACCGTGTCAGGCATCAGATCAAGTCGTGTGTAGAGGGTTTAACCGGATATGTGAAAACTGCGACCAGTGAAATTTGCGGCCAACCTAAAATCTGTGAAATCTGCGGCCAACATCTGTTCTCTTTGTGTCACTGCCGCGCCGAACTAATCACTCTAAAGGCCCCTTTAGACGACCCCACCTGGTCTCACTAAATCGTGGCCTGGAAGTTTTTACGTAAACAAATAGAACGGAAACGAATCAGCGACAACATTTTACATTACACGACCGAAAGAGCAAAACTAGTTTCTACCTTTTTATTTTTTTTTAATAGACACGCATATGTTTCGAATCAAAAACCACATCACCTTGTTCGCAAGTTAAGTATTCTTTCTTAGAATTTTTCGCAATCGTTACTAAAAGTTGAATTTTTTGCTGATCTACAACACTGTTCGGAGACTCCACTGTTGTATTAATCAGATCTGGCTGGCCAAGGTCGTCTAAGGGCACATGTCAATTTTCATAAAGTTTAGGGGAAAATACAATTATTCTATTAAAATTTATTTTCAATATATTTTTACTGCAACTGATGAAGTAACATATAATACACTTTTGACGTAGATTTGGAATTTATTGTGTACATTATGTGCTTTATATAGTTTTGTAAGTAACCCGGACATTTGCCCTTTTAACAATAAACCAAGGGGAAAAATAAAATATTACTTTTTCACATTTTGTTTATTATGTATGGATATTTTGCTTGTTTGAACAGTACATGTAAACTAAAAGTTTAAAAAGTTATATTATATGAAATTACATTTAATTTACCATCGAAATTACTGTAGTTTTGCACAAAATCCACCAGCTTATATATTTTACTTTACGTAACTAATCATTATCAGAATCATTCTCGGCAGATGGCCACATAATAGCATCATAGAAAATGGCATATGTTCTTCATGAACATATTGTTGCACCTTCTTAATGTCATCCTTTTTTTGGCATTGATAGGATTCATGTCTGCAAAAGTTTTTGCGTTAGGAAGCTCAATACCTGTGTTGCTCCGCAGCAACTTAAGTTTTTATTATTATTATTTCTCCAATTTTATCATAACCTAAACAGACTCCCTCATTCATTTCATAATAGTAGTGTTCTGACACTTTAAACAACTCGCGCTGTCGTTCCTTCTTTCCCAACGTTTTTTGATTCCGAACTTCACTTGGGAGCACATACTTTTTAAAGTGCTTGGGCCACCACTTGTTAAACTCTAGGATGCTGTCATTGTCTCCCAAAAAAAAATTGTTTCAATTTTCCCTTCATTTGCAGACGATTCAGTAATAATTTTTGAATATTGATCAGGTGTGTAGATTCTGTCAACTCTTTTTAATCGTCTCTTGATAACAGTAAAGATACGATCACATGGAAGAAAACTGTGACCCCTCACTGGAAAATATTGCATGATTGTTACTTTACTTATCAGGGAAAGGCCAAATGCAAAAAAACCATATGATTCTTGTTCTGCGTTGTACATCCGTCAGAAAAAGATGGGTTTCTTCTGCAGTATGGGGGATGAAAAGTGATATGAAGTGATTACGGAAAGAGGAAACTTCACTCCCTCCGTTTTTCGCAGTGCCTTCATGGTAGGTGTAGATTTTGCTTGTTCTGGTTTTCAAGTCATAAATGCAAAAACAGTTAACCCACAACTACCGATAGTAGAATATTTTTTCTTGGTCTGGTAATGTGAGGGAAAGGGAGATTTTGCATGAAATCTACTACGATTCCATAAGTATCTGCCTCGTTATGACAAATTATTTTTTACGTCTTTTAAGGCACAATAAAACTTGTGTTTTAATAACAATTATAAACTATAAAACATCTGTAATGTTAACAGCTGTTTAGAAACATAGCCTGTAAATGTAGGAATCCGCTCAGAGCGCCGGCGGGGCGGCTGTTAACAATACAACCAGTTTGAGCCTATTTTTTTTTTTTTTTAACAGTTTAACGTCCCTTTTTAACAACGTGGTCTTTAGAGACGGGAAAGGATGGGGGCAAGGAATGGGAAGGAATTCGGCCATGGCCTTTTGAAGGAAGCATCCCGGCATTCACCTGGAGTGATTTGGGGAAACCATGGAAAACCCAAATCTGGATGCCCGGACGGGGATTCGAACCGCCGTCCTCCCGAATGCGAGGCCAGAACGCTATCCGTTACACCACCACGCTCGGTTTGAGCCTATTCAATAATACTGTAAACACCGATTTCACACGCTACAGCATTGTTGAGAGTTCTGGCCGCAGATTTCACTGGTCGCAAATTTCATTTGCGCAGTTTTCGCGACACCGTTTAACATACACACGTTCAATATTATTATGCAACCGTAATTATTGTGCAATAATATTGACCTGGAGGGAACAGTTAAAGGTAAGAACTGTAGAGGAAGACAGAGATTAGAATATATGAAGCAGATAATTGAGGACGTGAGCTGTAAGGGGTATGTAGAAATGAAGAAGTTGGCACAGGATAGGAAAGGATGGAGGATTGCATCAAACCAGTCAAAAAACTGATGACAGGAGAAAAAAAAATATTGACCTTGTACAGGCCGCTTAAGAGATTGTTGCGACATTACAGCAATGAACTCAAGATCTTGAGATTGTTTCGACACTACAGTTGTGAGCTGTAGATCTTCGGAGCTTCTACTTATTACTAGATACCTTACCATACCAGTCAGTCTCTCAAGGGGTGAGATTCTCCTTCTCCCAACAGTGCCTTGTTTTTATTATTATTAATGATAGAAATTTCAAATAAGCGTCTGTAACCTTACGTAAATAATTTCTTCAGGTTCATGACGTAATTTCTGAAGCAAATACAGATGAAAGAACATTTTCTTCATTAGCAACCATCTTCTAGACCATATTTACTTTTTAATCTCATCAGACATAGTAAAATAACCACTATAAGTAATGCTTCATCCATGCCTTCAATAAAACTGAACAAAGACAGAAGTTAAAAACGTAAGAATATGGACACGAGTTTTTGCTCAGTTTTATCTGACGTTTTGCCTGATAAAGTAAGTCAGTCAAGACGTTATTTGCAGACCGGATTTACACCACAAACATAGCTCTTGCTTTCCTCGCCGACAAAGAACGTGATTGTTGTAACAAGGCAGTGTCTGATCCAGGCCAGCTGTAGAGCTAAAAAAAAATGTCGCCGGCAGATTTTTCGACCGAATTTTTCGAACTTTAGCATGAACAGCCCCCTTCGGTTACCGACCGGAGGGTTCGCCCAGGCCCCCCGCGAGCCCTAAATGCGGCCCTGTGCGGCACGGTAGAGTCAGGGCCGGCGTTAGGGGGGGGGGGGGTAAACGGGTCAAAAGTACCCGGGCCCCGCGGGCTGTGGGGAGCCCGATCACCGACTATAGGGGCCCTCAGGCCATGGAGCCAAGATTACGCCCATTGTCGCCTTGCCATTTTGTAGAGCTAAAAAAAAAGGTCGCCCATTTTACCCCGGGCCCGAAAATTCCTAGCGCCGGCCCTGGGTAGAGTAAGTTGATACCAAGGTTACATACGTCAACCTCGAAAAGTGCAACCTGTGGAAGGTCAGGCGGTCATGGTTAGTACATTAGTATGCGTCACCATAATAGCATATTAGCGTAATAAATAGGTGTCATATTCTAAAACGTCTCTCTTTGCATGTGCTCAGTTTTTATACATGGTTCGGATGTTTACTAAAGTGTATTCAGAGGATTTCAAACATATATCTTAGAAACAATAATAGCATTCTGATTGCGGAGCTACAGCGATACGTAAACATTTATAAAATAAAATCACATTTTTAATAGAAACTACCGAACCTACATGGATTGTTATTGACTTACAGACTTCTCTAGGCCTAAAACAGATAGATACAAAAGAACTTACCTTAAAAATTATTGAGGCCAACATCTCTTGACCATTGCTTTTATTGCTGATACTTTTGAGATGAATGAATACTTTTCAGAAGGTCCTTCTTCTGACACAACATTTTATAAAAGTTGGTACAGGAATAATCGAAATTAACTTTAGTGATGAGCGTCGCTTTCAAGGTATTTATGGATAGCTGAGTTTTGTCACTTGTCCATAAGGCATTCACGTGGGAAAACACTCGTTCAGTAGGGGCATTAGTTCCAGGCAAACAGAAAAAAAATCCAATATTTTAAGCATATTTAATTAAATAAGGTACATTTAAGAATTGGAGTGGGAGATAATTTGTAGCCAACATTGGTCAGTTGATGTTTTATTAAACCTCCACTCTGCTAGTATTTCTGATGTCACATACTGTTTGACATATACCTATTCGTCGTTCAAAGCAGTTTCTTCAATTACAACAGATGGGTTTATTTTCTTAACGAAATCTACCGAGTTTTGTATCTGTTCCCAGCTAGGTATCTCTTTCAGTGTTACCCACCCAAACTGTTTCAAATGTTCAAGGGACGTTGTCCATTGTTCTAAATACTGAACAGCAACTTGGTAGAAAGTATATACATACTGTCGAAATTTTGCCACTTCCGAAGTAAGGCCCTCTTTCTCCAAATTTGCAAGAATGGTCCTAACAACTGATGTAAGAAAACAGCCATTCCCCTTTGAAGCCAAGTTGGACTTTAAATCACAAAGTAAGCCTACATGAATTACTTCAAATCCTGTTACTGTTTCACCTTCTATTTTTTGTATAGCTGAATGAAAAGTTGAAGCCTGGTTGTGAATAAAATAGATCCAAGCCTCTGACAAAAGGTTCTCAAAGAAGGTTTTTATGATATGTGGACACTTATCTTGTGATTAGAGTTGCGAGGTGTCCCGATTTGCGCGGGACGTCCCGATTTTCGGGGTCTGAGGACGCATCCCGATCTACCCTCGATCGGGACGCCAAATGTCCCGATTTTTTAGCTAAGTGATAAGGGAGCGTGCACAAACCACATAGCTCCATTTTGGCCTACTGTAAACCTCCCCTCCCCCCCACGTAGCCCTACGTGGCTTTTGCCTTTCCCCCCCCCCCCCCCCCCCCCCCCCCCCCCACGTAGCACGTAGCTTTTTTCCCTTTTGATTCCAGAAGATATTTTTTACTGTTTTCTCTCGTCAGACTATTGTAAATTGTGTAAGGAGATAATTAACTGACGGAAATAAATATTCGTATGCTGTTTTGTGTTCTGTTCCTCATTTTAACTGTCAAAAATGTTATGAAAGGAAAGCTACGTGGCCTGGCTCGGAACCCCCCCTCCCCCACGTAGCCCAGCGTAGCCTTCCAGCCAACCCCTCCCCCCCCCCCTGGACCGAGCCACGTGGTTTGTGCACGCTCCCTAAAAGGGGTGTAAGGGTTTGGGAGAGACTATACTAGTCTTTTCCAACCAAATGTCAACCTCTCCTTCACGTGGTGCACCCTGTTTGCACGGACGAGGCTCTGGCGACTGAAAGATTCCCGGTATAAGGCGTCACCCACTGCTTGCCAACGGCCTCCGAAAGGCGGAAGAGCGGGGAGTGGTTCAGAGCACCCTCTTGCCCTTGGGGTTGGAAACGGCCCCTAAAGGCGGATGAATCAGAAATGATCATCGGCATGGGGATGCAGAAGGCAACGGGAAACCACTGCATTAAAGACCCAAAGGGTATCCCGAGGACATGTAATCCTCTCAAATTACATATATCATGATGGCTTCTTACTGGGTAAAATATTCCGGAGGTAAAATAGTCCCCCAATCGGATCTCCGGGTGGGGACTGCTCAGGGAGGAGTCATCAGAATGGATAGAAACATTCTACGAGTCGGAGCGTGGAATGTTAGAAGTCTGAATAGGGCAGGTAGGTTAGAAAACTTAAAAAGGGAGATGGAACAACTTAAGTTAGATGTTGTTGGGATTAGTGAGATTAAATGGAAGGACGCACAAGATTTCTGGTCTGGGGAACACAGGATAATTAGCACACAAGCTGTCAATGGAGTCACTGGTGTAGGATTTGTAATGAACAAGAAAGTAGGGAAACGGGTGAGTTATTATGAACAGTTTAGTGACAGGATTATTTTGATGAGGTTAGAAACTAAGCCGGTCCCAACCACATTAGTACAAGTATATATGCCCACGTCACAGGAAGACGACGAAGAAATAGAAAAAATATACGCTGAAATCGAAGAATTAATCCAATATGTGAAAGGGGAGGAAAATTTAATAATCATGGGTGATTGGAATGCAATAGTGGGAGAAGAAAAAGAGGGGAGTATTGTAGGAAGTTTTGGTCTAGGAGAAAGAAATGAGCGAGGAAGCAGGTTGCTAGAATTTTGTGAAAGATATAAGCTAGTAGTGGCGAACACACTGTTTAAGAGCCATGCAAGAAGAATATACACCTGGAAACGTCCTGGGGATACAGGCCGATATGAGTTAGATTATATCATGGTCAAACAGAGATTCAGGAATCAAGTTCTGGACTGTAAAGCGTACCCAGGAGCAGACATAGACTCGGACCATAATTTGATAGTAATGAAGTGCAGGCTAAAATTCAAGCGAATAAGGAAGCAGCATAAGCAGAACAGACTGGAAGTGAATAAACTGAAACAATCTAACACAAGAGAAAAATTTGCAGAAATGGTAGACTTAGGTCTAAGAAGCAACTGTGAAAGGAGCTCAACCGAGGACGAATGGAATGCATTAAAGACCGAAATAATGAAAGCTGGCAAAGAAACATTAGGCTTTAAGGAACAAGCTGCCCGAAAACCTTGGATCACAGAAGAAATTTTGCAGCTGATCGATCAGAGGAGAAGGTTCAAAAATGCTCAGGATTAGTGTTGCCCAAAATCGGTCTTGGTCTTGCAGTCTTGGTCTTGGTCTTGCAAAAATGCAAGACCAAGACCAAGACCAGGTGTATTGATGCAAGACCAAGACCAAGACTTGCCAAGTCTCGTCTTGTTCTTGCATTTGGGCAACACTAGTGTTGCCCAAAATCGGTCTTGGTCTTGCAGTCTTGGTCTTGCATTTTTGCAAGACCAAAACCAGGTGTATTAATGCAAGACCAAGACCAAGACTGGCCAATTCTCGTCTTGTTCTTGCATTTGGGCAACACTACTCAGGATGAAGCAGGAAAGAGCAGTACAGATAATTTAGAAATCAAATAAATAGGAAATGCAAAATAGCAAAAGAAAAATGGCTACAAGAAAAGTGTGAAGAAGTAGAAAAGGAAATGGTTGCAGGAAAATTAGATGTTGCATATAGAAAGATCAAACAGAATTTTGGAGAAATGAAGAAAAGAGGTATGAACATTAAATCTGCCGATGGGAAACCTCTTTTAAGGTCAGAAGATAGAGCTAACAGATGGAAGGAATACATTGAGAAACTGTATGTTGGGGACGACTTGAACAATAGTGTTTTGGAAAAGGAAGGCGATGTCGACATGGATGACTTGGGAGATCCTGTTTTGAGGACAGAATTTAATAAAGCTCTGAATGACTTGAAAGCAAATAAGGCAGTTGGAATTGATGAGATCCCTGCAGAACTTCTTAAATCTCTACGAGAGGAAGGAATCGAAAGATTATTCAAGCTGATATCAAAAAGTTATGAAACAGGAGAAATTCCAACTGATTTTAATAAAAATATCATCTTCACACTTCCAAAGAGAGCACAAGCCGACAAATGTGAGAATTATCGCACAATTAGTCTAACATCACATGCTTCAAAATTACTGACCAGAATAATATACAGAAGGATGGAAAGGGTAGTAGAAGAGAAAGTAGGTGAAGATCAGTTTGGGTTTAGGAAAAATCGCGGTACAAGGGAAGCAATTCTGTCTTTAAGATTAATACTTGAAGGGCGGATCAAGAAAAACAAAGATACTTTTATGGCATTTGTTGATTTAGAAAAAGCTTTTGATAATGTTAGGTGGGACAAGATGTTCAAAATTTTAAAGAAGTCAGGTCTAAAGTATCGAGATAGAAGAATACTCTATAAACTTTATAAGAATCAAGTGGCTGTAATAAAAGTAGAGAATCACGAAAGACATGCATCAGTTAAAAAGGGTGTGAGACAAGGTTGTAGTCTATCCCCATTAATATTCAACTTGTATGTAGAAGAAGCAATGAAGAAAGTCCAAGAAAAATTTCCATGTGGCATAAGTTTTCAGGGAGAAAAAATCAGTATGCTACGATTTGCTGATGACATTGTCTTGTTAGCATAGAGGGCTGAGGATATTGAGAAGTTATTGAATGGCATGAACAAAATACTGAAGGAAGATTTTGGACTGAATATAAATCAAAGTAAGACAAAAGTGATGAAATGTAGCAGAAATGATACCAATGCTAGTAGATTAAATATAAAAATAGGATCGGATGCAATAGGAGAAGTGAGTGAGTTCTGTTACTTGGGAAGCAAAATTACAACCGATGGCCGAAGCAGGAATGATGTTAAAAGCAGAATAGCACTAGCAAAAAGAGCCTTCATGAAAAAGAGAAACCTTTTAGTTTCAAATATTGATCTGGGAATTAGAAAGAACTTCTTAAAACTCTATGTGTGGAGCACAGCACTTTACGGTAGCGAAACATGGACTTTAGGAATACCGGAAAGAAAGAAACTTGAAGCATTTGAAATGTGGTGCTACAGAAGAATGCTGAAAATTAGGTGGACAGACAAAGTAAGAAATGAACGAGTTTTGGAAATGATGGGTGAGAAAAGAAGTTTATGGAAGAAGCTTACAGGAAGAAGAGACAGGCTGGTAGGTCATATTTTGAGACATGCTGGATTGGACCGAGCGTGGTGGTGTAACGGATAGCGTTCTGGCCTCGCATTCGGGAGGACGGCGGTTCGAATCTCCGTCCGGGCATCCAGATTTGGGTTTTCCATGGTTTCCCCAAATCACTCCAGGTGAATGCCGGGATGCTTCCTTCAAAAGGCCATGGCCGAATTCCTTCCCATTCCTTGCCCCCATCCTTTCCCGTCTCTAAAGACCACGTTGTTAAAAAGGGACGTTAAACTGTTACAAAAAAAAAAAAAAAAAAAAAAAAAAAAGTTTAATTTGTTAGTGGAGGGAACAGTGGAAGGTAAGAACTGTAGAGGAAGACAGAGATTAGAATATATGAAGCAGATAATTGAGGACGTAGGTTGTAGGGGGTATGTAGAAATGAAGAGGTTAGCACAGGATAGGAAGGGATGGAGGATTGCATTAAACCAGTCTAAAGACTGACAACAGCAAAAAAAAAAAAAAGTGATAAAAACCAATCCCTCGTCGCAAAAAATGAAATCGCGTGTCACACGTCGAGACGCATCGCACCCAACCTGCGGTGTTATTCACGGTGCATGGTACCACTGACCCGACTAACCTGCACATTGTGCCAAAAACAGTTCAGCATATTACATAGTGGCAAAAATGATATAGCATATCACCAGAAATATAATAAACATAAGAAAAAAGAAAGGAGTGTCAGTTTAACAACATCGCTGAAAATATTTTTAACCCCGATCAAATGGGTAACCAAGAATCAAGCACTGATAGGGGTTTAAGTCACAAAAACATACCACTCGGTCAAGCACATCTTGTCATTTAGTTCATTAGATTGTGAACCAAAACTCGCTCGTACTTTCTATAATGATTCTAGAGAAATTGTCACCTTAAATAACAAAGATCAGTTGCATTGCACATAATATTTTAGGTTCGGCATCTACTCAAGAAGCGATCGAAAATCTTCAAAATAATCATTTTTATAGTGTTGCTACTGACGCCTTCAATCAAGGTAGTACAAAAAATTTCCTGGCTAAGATTTTACAGCCCAACAACAAATTCAAATATTTGGATTTTATGAAGACGCGAATGAAGCTCCATCAGCCACGTATAAAAATTTAGTGAGACGACTGAAGGAGCCAAGTGCTGATACTAAACATCTCACCCGATACTATGCAGACGACACAGATATGTACCTTCAGTGCTGCGCTTCAGTTCTTCCGGTTACTGTACAGTCATAATGATCAAGTTATATCTGTGGGATGTCCTGCACACATTTTGAAAAACAATCTAAAATAACCTCTGGGTATGAATAATTGGAGAATTTCATCCTGAAACTGCCTAGTCGCTTCTCATACTATGCCAAACGAGCTGAAGTCTTAAAACAGTTTTATGAGACTCATGAATTTGAATACTTGCTCTCATAGCATTAATACCGGTTTCAACCGCGGCAACTGAAAGGAAATTTTCCCAGGACTAATATAACTTGGTTTTAAAAAGTACTTTATACTTATTAACAGAATAAATACTTACAATTCAATTTGAAAATACATTATTTCTATAATATTATGTTACTACTCGTAGTCATAAAGTATGACTATTATTATAATATTTTGTAATAAAGATTCATAAGTTCCTATCATATGATAGACAGATACCTATAGAAATTACCCTGCCCTCCTTAAATTATAAAAATAATATAAACTACATAAAAACCTATTTCATGGGGGGTTGTCCCGATTTGTTACCCCGAATCCCGATTTTTTTGACCTCATGTCCCGATTTTTAACAACCTGGACCTGGCAACACTACTTGTGATTCAAAATAGGATTTTAAGGGTGAAAACATACGGAGAAGACGTTCGACAGCAGGAAGTAGGGCCAGCTACCTTGTTTTACTGTATCCTAATACCTGTCTGTACTCCTGTTCCACAAATTCGCAGAACTCTTTAAGACTTTCAACCCTAACTGTGTACACAGGGGCGTAGCTACTATGGGGCTAGGCGGTGCAGTGCACCGGGGCCCCTACGCTCAGGGGGCCCCCAAGCATACCTTTGGGAGCCCAAAGCGCACCTCTGGGGGCCCCCCAAGCGCAGTTCAGAGGCCCACGAGCCTTCATGGCAAACTGGCGACCTTTTTTTTAGCTCTACCGTCGCCAAAGGGGGCCCATCACTAAGGGCCCTCCCATTGCTCAGGGGGCCCCCAACCACTGCTCTGGGGGCCCCTAAGCATAACACAAGGGTCCAATCCTCAGCTCTGGGGGCCCTTACCAGAAACAAAAAGCAAAAAAAAAAGGTCGCCCATCTGGCCTGAGGGCCCAAAATAAATTTTTTGCACCGGGGCCCTTGTTGACCTAGCTACGCTACTGTGTGTACAAATAGAAATATGAATATGTTTTAGAGATAATTCCTTCTATATCAATTGGGAGAATATCAGCAGCTGTCTGAATAGTATTGTGGATGATATGAGCATTACAACAATCGTGTCCTATGTTATCTTTTAATTTTGTGAAGACGTTGTTCGCACCCTTTCTCGCCACACCACCAAAATTACCGTTTGTGTTATCAGCACACAGAGCTTTCTCCTTTATCTTAATATCATCCAAACAATCTATTAAAAACGCAGAGATTTTTTATTTTTTTTATATGGCTTTCAGTCTTTTCGACCATTTGTTTACGTTGCATTTCACTATGATATTGTGGACACTATAGTGAGGACAACACAAGACGAACACAACACTTAATTAAAACCACCCATGCCCGAGGCCGGACTCGAACCGGCGGCCCTTGCAATGCGAGGCAAGCGCGCTAGCCACTACACTGCCAGGACCGGCAAACGCAGAAATAGTTTGCGCTGTTTCTCCAGGCGGTCAATTAAGTTCTAACAATTTAACACTAATTCCCTCAGCAGGAAGAAAATACCTCATCAGTATAGGAAATATTTTAATATCCTTATGATTTGAGGCATCTGTCATTACTGAAACGAAATTAGCTTGTTGTAAGTCAGAGTGTAATTGAGAAATTGCAAATGGACTTAATACATTTAGTAAAATTGCCTCCGCTTTCGTACGACCGCACGAGAATTTAGGTTCAAAAACACACTGTACAAGTTTGGAAGTGCAATCTAATGACCTAAAAGACTGATTATGCCGCACTGTGTGATAAACAAAAGCTCCTTCAGTGGCCGCTAATCTCATTTCTTTTTCACCAAAAGATTCATATTTAAAAAATAAAGTAAGAGTGGAACTGGATGCACTCGCACGCACTGCATTTCTATGTTTTTCACTAGCTAAATGATGCGTAATATCAGACCGTCCCCCGTGACTTATGCTAAATGAAGAACATGCATTGCATCGAATATCCGAATCAGTGATGGTTTTCTTAATAAATGGATATTCTTTCTCAAGTTTAGAATTAAATACACACTTTCGTTTCGGTGGTGACATTTTCTTCTCACGCTGTTATTAAATCAAAAACTTAACACAAGCAAAAAATCGCACTATTTACTGCACGTCTTACCATCACCAAAAAAAAAGGTTCAACTAAGTACATAATATAACAAGTAGCCGACAATAATGAATAGGCGCGGCGGTAAATGTTAAAAGATACGCCAGCCGCAACAATGGGTAGAAGTGATTAAATAAATTCATGCATTCGCAAAAGAACAGAGAAAAATATTTAAAAGGAAATAATACTTGCGACAGTTAGGAAAGGTTTCCTGAGGATGCAGAAAATAGTCAAGAATGTAAAACGAGGAGGGCGGGAATGCCAGGCCTTGAAAATCGGGGTATTTTGCGTCCCGATTTGGTTTTAAAAAAATCCGGATCAAAAGCTGAAAAAAGGACTGTCCCGGCTAAATCGGGACGTCTGGTCACCTTAGGAAAGCCACCGACCAGTCACAGTAGTGGCGCCGGACACAGCCGCTCTGTGTGAACGCTCTCTTTCTGTTCACAGTGTCCCGTGTGTAGGGTTGCCACCTTTTTTTATTGGAAATAAAGTACATTGGTTATTAAATGTAAGGAAAAAAAAGTACATAGGGACGAAATAAAGTACAATTTATTTTTGTTTATTACTATGCTTAAAAACATGTTTTATCACTTTTCACAAGTTTTATCAAATTATTATCACTGCTAAACAATTGCAAAGCATCTTTACAGTCTATATTTAAGTTAATGTAAATAAATAATTTGTTTTTTTTTTTTATCAGATTCAGAGACGCTGTGTTTCTTTCGTCTCACCATTTGCAATTCATTACAGAAAAAACTCTCTGTGAATGCTAACGTGTAGGGAATAGACAGTAAAAATGAAATTGCTTTATACGAGTTTGCAAAATTATCATCAGTCTTATTAAATACTTGCTGGTATTTTTGTGCAGTAGATAATTCCGGCAAACCTTTAGAACTATATATCTGATCATAAAGTTTGTTTAATAAAGCAATTTCTCCATAAAGATAATCCATATCTATATTAGCTTTTTGAAATTTGAAATTTTCTATTATGTTAACAATTTCAAATTCAGCAATCCTCTTTAAATTTATATTTCCAAATGTAAATAATCAGTTTGTGTCATTAAAATCAAACCATTCAACTCTAAGGCTTTACAAATAAATATTTTTTTTTCAGTGTAACATATTTATTATCTATTTCACCCGTTTCAGTATCAAAATTACGTTTTGTAGGTGTTCATGGAGTATTTTGTTTACTGAAGTTGTCCTTGCCCATGATTTACTATAACATAAACCTATAAAACCGATTAATCGTATTCTTATTGCGTTCAAACCACTTTACACAAAACAAAAAGTTTTGACACGATAATGACATTGATAATGTTGACATTTGATATTAGGTTGCGTTCAAAAATTATCAAAAATGAGCGTTCAAGTGGCGCTGGGAACCTATTGATTCGGCACCAGTAGATAACGTACTGTTTTAAATCCCAGAGAAATCAAATCGTGCGAAATAAAGTATTTTCGCGTACTTTATTGTTGTCACAAAGTATAGAGTACAATTACCAGAAATAATGTACAATAGTGGCAACCCTACCAGTGTGGGACGAGAGGGTATTGGGCACAAAATGTGAGCGCAGCTACTGTAACTTAATTAGCGCTCCGGTGCAAAATACGTATATATATATTGGGGCCCTCAGGCTACACGGACGACCCTTTTTTTTTAACTCTACCAAGTATTGTGATTATGAAGTTAGCTGGCAGGGGTCCTCTGAGCTTGGGGGCCCCGGTACACGGCACCGCCTAGCTCTTCTACAGCTACGCCACTGAGTGCGGGGTGACCGCCATCTTGTCCGCATGGTCGTAATCGACAAAAATGCTTCGTCCAAAATGCTGGCTCGACGTTGAATCACAGCAACAGTGGTGGACATGTCTGCGTCAACTGTTCTACGCTGTCTGCTGAGGGCCAGATTTTCGCTTATGGATTTATGCCTTGTCGACGTCAATGTTATTAGAGGCGGGAAAGGAATGGGGGGGGGGAAGGAATTCGGCCATCGACTTTTTGAAAGAACCATCCTGGCAGTCGCTAGCGATTTGTGAAAACCATGGAAAATCCAAATCTGGATGGCTGGACGGTGATTTGAACCAGCGTCTTTCCGAATACGAGGCTAGATCGTCACCGCTCACTCATCACACTCAGCTTGCCTATAGTGATGGTCCAGTACGTGTTACGCCGGGTACACATCAGAGGGAGGTAACACACGAAAAGGGACTGAGGCAAGTCGAGACAGAACGGATGCCTCGCATGTACACTTTGTTTTGGACGAACGCAGTTGGCAGAGGCATCGGCTATCTGTCTATTCGTTTGTTCTGACCAGTAGGCAGTGTTGTGAAGTTAGAGAGTGGATATAGAGCGCGGTGACGATTTGACAAGTGGCTAGTGCTGCATTCTAGGTTAGTTAAAAAAAAAAAAAAAAAAAAAAAAAGACAGTGGTAGACAACTCGACATTATCGTATTGGACTGCTCACTCGTGGACAATTATTATTAGTACCTGGGTGTCCGATCTTCGCTCGGCATCTTTCGATTTATGTTCAATAGCCAAGATTTCGAGTATAGTTTGATTAAAATAAAACGTTTGAAGGCTTCCTAGGCGTTTTGAGGTGCACAGTTAACCAAATAGAAGCTTAACTAACATCAGTGGGCTTACTGGTACCTGAACCTTCTACGTAATGAGGTTAGGGCCGTTTTAAAGAAACCAAATTAATACAATGCTGCTTTTTTTTTAAATCGTGTTAAAAACTTGATAAGAAAAACGTTATTTACATATTAAATTTCATCCAAATCGCTAGATCCATTGGCGAGACCGCCTCATAAATTGCTTTCAAAGAAAAATGATATTGTTATGTTAAATAGAAATCTTAATGCCAGTCAGGGATTAATTAACTGTGCGAGATTTGTGGTAATTCAGGGGATTCTACGATAACCCTTGATGATGGATTCTTATGTAACGCGACGAGAAAAACTGAAAGTAAAAAATAATTTTTTTTTATATATCTCGCTTAGTTCTCGAGATATCGTAACACAAAATTGACGTGGTTGGTTGAAATGCGACCTGGACCAGAAGATAAAGTTCGCCATAGCCAAGTTCGATGATGAATTCGTATGAAACTCGTCGAAAATCGAAAATAAAGCATTTATTTTTCTGATATCTCGAATGAAGAGGTTAGGATTAGATCCGGCCTGGGCCAGAAAAAAAAAATCCACCAAAACTACTATGTCTATATGGTGGTAATGTACTTTCAATGTTTTATTTTGTTCCTAATGGTTGTTAGGTTGAAATACGGCCTGGATCAGAAGACACTCGCCAAAAGCACAAGGAACTATACCTATAACTGATTTTCTACATGGTATATCTCGAATACCAAGCGAGATATCAAGAACATTTATTCTTTATTTTCGATATGTTTCGTCGAGTTCTATAAGATTTCATCATCAGATTGTGACGTCACGGTAATGATATAACATCATCAGTGGTAAATTCATTCGCTCCGATAAAACTATGCTCATACCTCGCGTGGTAGTATTTAATGACAAACTAACAACCACTTTTAACGATGATTATTTTTTAACTGGCACCAGTAGTATTATTTTCAAAGAAGTTTCTGTAAAGTATCACTTCTGACAAAACCAATTATAAATTTTTAATTACCTTCCTTTTTAAATGTTTTACAAATAAACTTGCAGTGCTAATATTTCCATGGCTCAGCCAGTATACAAGAACTGTTCGTTTAAATATTCTTTGAAATCAATGAGAATCTATTTGTAGGCTTTCTGGTACCTGAATTATCTACGAGATGGCGCTAGTGCCGTTTTCGAGATACCAAGTTAAAAAAATGTTCGCATTTTGTAAATTCGCTTTATTGTAGGGAAGATAACTATATAGGTAATCTTAAAAGTCAAAACGTTATCTAAATATCAAATTTCATCCAAATCGTCATAGCCGTTTCCGAGATCCGAAATATATATATATATATATATATATAAGAATTGCTCGTTTAAAGATATAAGATTTATTTTTTTCGTTCTGGCCTCTTATTCGGGAGGACGCGCACTCGAATCCCCGTCAGGGCTTCCAGATTTAGGTTTTCCATTGTTTCCCCAAATCACTCCAGCCGGATGTCTGAATGCTTCCTACAAAAGGCCATGGCCGAATTCTTTCCCGTTCCTGGCCCGCAGTCCTTTCCTGCCTTCTATGACCTCAACGTCGACGAGGCGTAAAGCCATAAGGAAAAAAATAAACAATTATTTCCAAGCAGCATATTTGAACAAGAGTGGCCATTTTAAAAAGTTTGCAAGAATGTATTCCACTGACTATATATTTTTAATAGAATTGATTCGAGAGAAAATATAGACTAACTTAGCTTTGCCTGTGGGGCACCCATAAATCTCACCAAGGGGGGGGGGAGGGGGTGTACGGAAATTTCACGTGAGGTTTTGGGAATAAAATTTTGGACTGTAGAGCTAAAATCCGGAAAAACACCTCACGTAATTTATGTATGTCCCCTGTTCCCACGCTATTCGGAACTTTTTTTATTTATTTTATTTCCTCCTACGTGAGCCACGAAAACTTGCCTCTTTTTCCAAAACGTCTCTCTTCACCGTTAAGTGTACTTATTTCATTTTTATTACATTTTTTCTAAAGGCATTGACACTATAGGACGCCTTTAATACTTTTTAACAAAAGAGCACCATTTCGTTGTCCAACTACTCATTAAAAATGGTGAGAACAAAATGAAACAATAATGATAAACCCGCTAACTCAGTGGTTTTATTTAATTTCAACGCACCGTGTGTTTAAACGACGATTGAGTGCCAACGAGGCAGTGTGAACCAGGGAAACTACTGGAAACACCCGTTCACATAGATTGCGGGGCACCCCCGAATTCTCTTTGAAGCACCGACTAGGACCGATGGTGTTCGTACCGCCTCGAGTCGTCCGGCGAACGGCCTGATGTGCCTCGGCTAGAGGCTAGGGCTGTTGATATTTTAAAAATATCGGATTTTCGATATATCGATATTTTAAAAAATATTAATATCGGATTCGATATATCGAAGAAAAAGTATCAATATATCGACCCTATTATATAAAAACAATGTAACAAAAACAAATAATTTTAATAAAGGGCGAAGTCTTGTGGCTATTTAATGATGAAGAGTTGTGAGATATTCTTCTGAATCAAGTTTTGATTTTCTGAAACAAAGTAGTTTTTCATGACGTTACGGATAAATCTTTTTTAATTGTGATTTAGCTATTATACTACTACTTTACTAAAAGGAAAGGCATAATGTTTATGATTTACTCGAAGACTTACGAATCCAGAAAGAGGATAGAGGGAAATCTAGGCTTTTGTGAATTTAAAAGCTCAATAATCCAACATTGTAGAGGCATTTATTTAGGTAGATGTTCTACTATCAGAGTTTGCATAGTGGCCAAGTCACTTTTTTTTTACAAGTATTGTTTTATGTGGAATTTAATTTCTTTTTGTAGGTTAATAGCTTATTCTGAGTCTTCTTACTTTTTTGGACCAAATGTTTGCACCTTAGCAAAGATTTTGTATCAGAATTTATCAATATTCCTGCTTACATCCAATTTTTATGACGAAATACTTTCCTCGACAACGCACGCTCATGTAAAACAATAGGCTCGAGTTAGATTCGTTCTGTGCGAGCGAAGCCGTGCTTGCTTTGTTGCCATCGGTGTAGGCCTACCGCTAACTTCCAAATTAAATGTAGGAACAAAGTAAAATTAATTGTGTTTTTTATGTTCCTGATCTTTGTAAAAAACTGAAATTTAAGGCATATAACCTCATCAAGAAGAAAGCAATTAACGTACAAATTTTCTCTAAGACGTTTCAGCTTTTAGATTGGCATTGAAAAAACACAGGAACTTTTCTTATACTGTGGGGATGAAACCAAGTATGTGTACCAAATTACCATTTTCTAGGACAACTGGATGTTGCTTAGAATTATGATGAGAGAATGTCATAGTAATTTAAAAGAGTTTCAGATCCAAAAATTTCCTAACTAAGGTGGTGAATGAAGTAAAACTTTGCACATTAATTATGCTTCCTAAGCTCCGTTTACAAAAAAATTGTGACATATAAAGAGCAAGATAGAAAGGTGGACTGTGCTTCCAGGAATTATTTATAAAGAATAAAGTTGTGTACCAATATTTGTCAGCAGCTGTTTTATAGGATCTGCTGGTAGACTATTGCAATTATTAGGCACTGGAAGATTAATTGTTGATGCAACTCGATTAAATACCACAGATGTGACAGAAGATACCAAAAATTTTAAAGCAATTTCTGACAGCACAGGAATATTCAGCCGATCCATTTTTTTTTTTTTTTTTTTAGCTACCGCTGAACCAAAGCTCATGTCAGAAACTTCATTGGACATAGTTTTAGTTTTCAAGAGCATGAAATCAAGTTTTCCCATTAATTCATCTACTATGAATGGAGAACTAACTTCATTAAGTGAAAATTTCCCTTTCTTTGATATTGCTTTGCAAATGTATAACGCTTTACCAAAATACAATTTTTTAAAGCTGAGATTCTAGGTGGAATACCGGATTTAGGGAGAGGGGTGAGGCAAACCGGGGTACTTGCTCTGGGCGATAACTTGAGGGGGGAATCGTTTTTATAAACTCTACTACCACTCTAGGTTGCGACAACAATGCGTTTGGCAAACAGTTAAAGTGGCGACATCAATGGGTGTCGCGAAAACTGCTCCCAGTGAAATTTGCGACGAGTATTCGGTCTCAACAATGCTATAGCGGTTTGAGTCTTTGAAATCGGTGTTTATTATTGAATAGGCTCAATCTGGTTGTGTTGAAAGCCGTCCCGCCGGTGCTCTGAGGAGATTGCTATCGTGCTATGTTTGTAGCTTGTTTTAGAACAGCTGTTAACGCTACAAATGTTTTATAGTTTATAATTGTTATTAAAATATAAGTTTTATTCTGCCTTAAAAGACGTTGAAAAGAAGTGTCATAACGAGCCCTATACTTATAGAAACGTAGTAGACTTCATACAAAATCTCCCATTACATTACCAGTGCAGGAAATATTCTACTATCGGCAGTTGTGGGTTAACTGTTTTTGCATTTATGACTTGAAAACCAATACAAACAAAATCTATCATTGCGAAAAAAGGAGGGAATAATGTTTCCTCTTTCTGTAATCACTTCACAGCACATTTCACCAACAAACTGTAGGGTTTTTTGGGAGACAATGACATCATCGAGTTTAATAAGTGGCGGCCCAAGCACTTTAAAAAGTATGTGCTCCCAACTGAAGGTCGAAAACAAAAAACGTTATTTTCCCCACACACCGTCAGTCGTCTTGATGGCATGATGGACGCAACTGATGGATATTGGACTGACGGAATATCCAAATCAGTCCACATCAGTTTCCTCACAGACGACCTCGGCCAGCTCGATCTGGTTAGTACTGCATTGGAGATTCCGAACAGTGTAGCAGATCAGCAAAAAATTCAACTTTCAGTAACGATTGCGAAAAAATTCTAAGAAAAAATACTTTACTTGCGAAACAAGGTGATGTGATTATTAATTCGAAACATTTGCGTGTCTATTTTTTTTTTTTAAATAGAAACTCGTTTGGCTATTTGGGCCTTGTAATGTAAAATGTTAGCTTTCGTTCTATTTGTTCACGTAAAAACTTCCAGGCCACGATTTAGTGAAACCAGGTCGGGTCGTTTAAAGGGCCTTTAGAGTGATTAGGACGGTCTGGTCGCAAGTAGCCCGTGACTCAAAGGAACAGGTACTGGCCGCAGATTTCACAGATTTCAGGTTGGCCGCAAATTTCACTAGTCGCAGTTTTCAGTGATTCACATCAATGCGTTTGGCCAACAATCAAGGAGGGGATTCTCGGGGTCTGGTTGGCAACAATGTTTGAAGAGGCGACAATCTCAGTTTCTTCCAAGGTTTGGAAAAATCCTAGAGCTGCTACTGTCAAGGCAGTTCCTTTGGCGTTAAGAAATTGTTTTTTAAAGGCACCAATCCATAATAATAAGTTTTTAGCATAGCGCTTTGTAAGGAAATCCAAAAGTGGTAGATCCTTTTTTTCAATTTCTTATCGTAATAAATTCGTAAGTGGTGTAACAAAACTGGCTGTGACATACTGTTGGAGCTCAATTCTTTGTTGGTATGGAACAAGAAACGTATCCAATTCGCGGGAAATATTTAACTGTGGAGTGCCAGATACAGGCTTATAATTTCCGGGACATTTCTGGGACTAAAAAGTATTTTAGTGGTATGTTTAAAGAGTGAACAAAAATGCAAATTAATAAAAAAAAATCTATTTTAGGTAAAGACTATGCTATCTAACGTATATATAGATAGATAGATATGTTCACTTTGATCCCATGTGAGAATAATCTCGGGGATGTGGAACAGTACATACACTTATTAGTAATGTCAATATTACTATATAGCACCTCTTTTAGGTTTATTTATTAAACTCTGGTTGAAAGTCAACATCAGTACATATTATGAACCAAAAGGAAAAATACTAATCTTAAAACAAAAATTGACCACCTCTTTAGGAATTTTTTTTACTTTAGTACAAATCAACATCGGGTATTATCTATCAAAACCTCAAAAATATTAAACAAAAACTGAACACTTCTGTTAGGCTCATTAATTAAAATTAGGCAGAAAATCAACATCAGGTTTTATCAACAAATAAAAAAATGAGCAAAATCAACATCAATCAAAATAAATCTTAATCAACAACGTTTTAAACATTTATTACTAGATTTTGCCATTTTCATAAATATTTCTCCGTCACTGCTTTGCAAAACTGATAAAACTTCTCAGCAAGAGTCTTCAGAATTGATTGAGTTTGCTGTTCAGCCTTGATCAAATCCATGAACATTCTGTTTCGCTCTTATTTCATAAATTATTCAACGAGCTAAAACTTGTCTCGTAAAAGTAATTGCTTTTTGGAATTGACAAAACAAAACCAACTATTTTCTTTAAATATACAAAATCATTAAAAACGCTTGTTCTAAAGAAATTGGCCCAGATTTTATCGATTGGAAAGTCTTTTGGAAGTACCTCAAAAACATGTTTCAGACATGTGAACTCTGTATAAAGCCAAAGGGAACTAATGTTAACTGCATCTAGAATTTTAAAAGTCCCAGAAAATTCAAAGAGTATTTTCCTGTAAGTTTCAATTCCTCTTATTTAAGGAACAAAAGCTGAAACTGTTCAGAAACTGTCCAGAAAAAAACTAGTACAGTATATGGAAATCCCGGAACAGTAACGCATAATTCCTGGACACGAAATCAGACACAAATTCCGGGCCATCTGGCAACCCTACCCATAACTGGTACATTACGATTAGTTTCTTAATGCTAATACTTTTGCATTGATTGAAGACAAATTTTAAAAACTTTTCAAAATGTCCAGACAAGAATTCTAATGAATATTGAATGAGTTATTTTACCTTCTTTTTTTACTTCTCCATGTGCTCGGATCGTAATTAATCAGAAGCACTAACCGAGTGTTTAAAATAAGGTGCAATTTGTCAGAAAAGTTTTTAAAATGTTCATTGTTTCTTAAAATTCTACCTATGAAAATGTATTGCATGTGCAACACAGGTAATCGTTTTCCCTCCAATAATAACTTGGAATATTCTACGAGGAAAACGGAAAATAACTTATTTAAAAAATATCGGACTCCTATATCCAGATTTCAATATCGATATATAGTCCTAAAAATATCACTCATAAATATCGATATTTTTTTAAAAAAATATCGATATTTTATCAACAGCCCTACTAGAGGCTCACTACTACTCACCGGTATGTTTGCCCCGCCTCGCACCCGTTCGTACATTGCCTCGTTCTGATGTGAACTAGTACTCTGGTAAACGAAAAGGGACAGACTGCATTGTTGATCAGCAGAGCGGACAAACGACTAGTCTGATGGTTTGGGGCGCCGTTGGCTAAAACATGTAACCTCGCCTTTTAAGTATTTAGAGCTAAGGCACCGTTGCGTGACCGAAACATCTGATGCACACGTTTGCTTCAATGCTGTACTTTTTCTATTAAAAAAAAAAAAAAAGACACAGAATAGGCGTTATTGGATACTTTTGTAAACCGAATCACGAATAACAAAGTATAAATTTTGTACAATAAGGGTGAGTGGATCTCTCATTTTTAATCTAAGAAATATTTTTCAATTGTGTTGTTAACTTTTACGGGTTAAATACAAGAGCATCTGCATTGACGTTGGAGCTTTCTGAAAGGAAACTGGCAGTACTCCAAAGAACTTTTAGTAAGAAACTTGAAAACAGTGAACGAAATATTCTAAGAGAACATCTCCTGGGTGCTGCAGGTACTACCATTCCCTTTTATTCGCGATGAAGTATTTTTCCTTTCACCAATATAATAAGGGTTACCATAATACTTTTTTCAGACAGAATTTTTTTTTTTTAACTATTACGTAACAATGTGTTAGGAGGAATGTCGAAAGTGCATTTGGCATACTCTCGAATAAATGGAATATTATCAATTAATGTAAACTGATAAAGACTTCTTGTTCTCTTCATAATTATGTAAGAACTATAGAAGAGCTTAAGTTGTAATGAGTACAGAATGTTTCGTCCATATCGGGAAGGATACTTTGGCCTGAAAACGGTAACTAATAATCCAACTATCCAAGCCAGAAAGATAATAGCAGATTATGTAGTTTCCGATGTTGGAAGCGTAACTTCGCACGTAAACTAAAAAGCTTTTGTGTGTGCGATAGGAATTCAACAAATACCAGATGAGCAGTGCGAAAAATTTCACGAATAAAATACGATGTTAGCGAATCTGAATATAACTAGCTGAACAAAATACAATATATCCATCTCTCTGTGATATGTGGTGCTGTTATCTTGTGGTAATGTTTACGTAGGAATTGTATAGCAAAAGACAAAAACTTCGTTAGCAGAAAAAAACATCAAAAAAGCTCTTTACTATAGAAAACACATTTTACAGACATCTCTGATATGTGGTGCTCCTATATAGCGGTAACACGAAAAATTCTTATTGACGGCAACTAAACCTAGCGGCTTGATTCTGAACTGTCTCCTTGACCTTGGTAGTTAAAACTTTTGATACTTATGGGTTGTGTTGGGTTACGATAAATTCCTTTCTTAATTTATGATGTTACCAAAGCGGAGACCTTAATCTTTAAAATGATACCTCATCTATAGATTTCGGTTAGGTGTGAACTAAGATAAGTGATCGTCACAAAAAAAAACTTTTAAAAATAATTATAAAAAAACATGATTTTGTCTAGAATCTAGATGATAGATGAAATCTGGATTGTAAAACACCGTACGGAAAACCGAATTTTGTTATAAATAAGGAATACTGTAATTAAAAGTTACATTTTCGACTTATGGTCTTTCTCCTCAAATCTCTCGCAGAATGTGTCATACAATAGTTCAAGCTCCTCTTTTCTAGATTCTGTCGTGATATCTCTCCTATCTCCCGTCCAAAATATCTGGACAATTCTTAATTTTCGCAATTAAATCTTCAATATTTTTTGTTAACAAGTTGCCCACCATACATGCCGCGTTTACGTTTTATACCGGACCTGTGCAGCGCTCAATAGACAACTCCTTACTCGAAATCAGGAGTTGCGTGTCCGACACCGCTGCGGCGTGATGGGGAAAAATTTGGAAAACCTCTGGATGGACGTCGTTAGCGACGCCGCCGGCGAGAGAGTAGTCAATAGAAAGGTCGTGTCAGTTGTGACCATATTAGCTGCTATTACTAAAAATAGGAAAAACTGAGTAAGAAAAGCTGCTGGATTAAGCCTTGGTTTAAAAAGTGATTTTGGAGCAGAACATACACTAATCCGGAATTACATATCGTGACGCGCAACAGTTCAGAAACTTTTGTAGGTTAATGCGCTGTAAAGTTGTGTTTATCATTGTGTCTATGTTCAAACGGGGCTCTAAAATGAGAATCTATACTTGCACATGAACGATTTATGATTAATATTCTTTTTTTGCGTTAGGTAAATTTACTTGTGGCATTTTTTTTTAAGTATATATTAATTACACAGTCTTGAAATAGTTTTAGGGGATTCATTGTCAAGCCTGCAGTATATTAAACTTACCGAATTAACGTTGTGTTGGAAAGACAGCCAATTTCAAAATTACAAACTTCAGTGCATTGAAGGAAGGCCACTTACGTTTATATATGTTGCGTCTGACCCACTTCCACTTTCCTATATTTCTTGAAATACATTGAAAAATTAAAAAAAAATCTTGCTTAATTTTTGAACTTCCTACTGTACCTAATTACAATGAGTTCACAATAATTTTAAGATATTGATATTCATCATGGAAATAAATGTTCCTTAAATTGTGAAGCTTTCTGAATTTCATCTCCAGAACAAGAAAATTTCTCTCCCATTTCCTTCAAAACATTTTGTTCTCTAAATCTGTCCCGCTAATCGACACGTTTCACATTCCATAGAAATTCTCTGCCTTCATACATTTTAATTAATTCCTTTATTTCCTATTATGATCAATTTTTACTCATCCTGTTAATTAATAACTCACCTAGCTCTCAGTTTCTGCTCTCGAACAATGTTCGTATTCTACGAGCTATCAGACAGCGCAGGATGACTTACGAGCAAGTCGATTATTATATAAGAGTGGAGACTTTCTCGGCGTAGTATATAGATGAAATTTTCTCTGGAAACTAGAGTGAGAAAGTTTGTATTGCAGGACGTTTTGGCAGTCAAATTCTCGGCCGCCATTGTCACTTGACGTCATGTTCTCACTCTGCTAGTTTCCCAAGAAAATTTCATCTAAGTCCTTTATTGTCAGTTCTCAGGCAGTAGTTCACCACTAGCAACTCTCAGAGGCGTCTCCATGGGCGAGTTATTGCTATGGCCTATGAGAGCTTCTCACCAATATTTATTCCCATGTAGTAAAGCACCTTTAGAGCCAGACACCGCCCCTCCTGCTGTCAGCTCCACATGCCATATTTCAGTAGAAGGGTAATGTGCAAGCCTTCTACGAAGAATGTCGAGTACCATTGATTCCCTGGCCTGCTTGTTTGTTTGACGTTTTACCCATCGTCACGTCTGAGGTAGACTGTTTCCCGATTTGTGCGGGATGTTCGATTTTCAGGGGTCTGGTGGCGCGTTCCGATTTACCCTTGAGCGGGACGCCAATAGTCCAATTTTAAAAAAAAAAATAATAATAATAATAAAATAGCGTATCACGCGTCAAGACGCATGGTACCCTAATGGCGCTCGTGTTGTGCCGTTCTCTCCGCGGCGTATGTGCTGTGCATCGCTGAAGCTCTTGCCTGCTGAAGATGCGACCGCGCTGTTCACTCAATCTCATTCATCGTTAGTTCGTTCGCTGGTACAGTTCAGTAAATGTCTGCACATAAGTTTGTTCTGGCGCTTTTAAGATTTTACCTTACATCTGGGAAGTTGGGATTAAGTTTTAATATTCGCATACAGACTTAATTTTATATAGTTCAGTAATATGTACATGCGTGCGTACTTGCATAAATTCCAATTCGAGTTTGAATAGATTTTTCGACGAAGGAGATACTGATTTTTTAATCTAATTGACGGAAAGCAAAAGTTAAAAGAACGTGAATCTACTTTTATTGTACGCCAATTTGATATGTAAGAACGTGTGTTGGTGTTGCGTTGATCTTGGGAAGATTTTTCTCTCTCTCTCTCTCTCTCTCTCTTCAGAATTCCATCAAAATGAGAAATTCGGATACAGATTCCGAAGCAAATAATTGTGCTTCTACGAGTACTCGTAGAAAGAAGAAACAAAAAGATGTTTCCACAAATCAGTATTCGTTCACCAAATAATAAACATAAAGCAGTTTCAAATTTTGCCACAAAGCGTTTAGCATATCTCATCGTGCCAAAAATAATATACAGAACACCAGAAATTTAATAAACCAAAAATAAATAAATTCTAGTTTAACCATATCGCTCAAATTAAAAAAAAAAAAAAAATACCGATCAAGGGAACACCAAGAAAAAATGATAGCAGATGAAGTCACAGAGACGTATGACTATGTCAGATGCAGCTTAACATTAAATTCACTCGATTGTGATTCACTCGATCGTACGTTGTAGAGCGAGTCGAAAATTAAAATTGTCACTTGGAACAATAACGGTCAATATGATTGCAGATAATGTTTTAGGTTCAGAATCTAATCAAGATGGGATCGAAGCTCATTTTATAGTGTTGCTACAGATGCGTACTACTGTATGTGGAACAATAATGTTTCCACTGATAAGATTTTACAGTTTAGACTTCTACTCGACTGTCATGAAGTCTCGAATGAAATTGTATCAGACATGGATGAATATTTAGTGACACGACTGAAGGAGCGCAGGATTAGTACTAAACTTATTACTAGTCACTGTGTAGACAACCAAATTAACGTGAACTTAGGTGCCGCAATTCAGTTTTCCGGTTCTTTTATGAAGATAATGACAATTTTACCAGTGGAAATTTTACCACATTTTCCACAGCTGTAATGTAAGAAACATGGTTTGCGTAAATTTGATTCTGAGAATTTTCTCCTGAAATTGCATAGTCATTTCTAATACTATACAAAATGAGTTCAAAGTTTAAAAGTCTTTCATGACACGTACGAATCTGAATTTGATCCAGTCCTGTGACGTGTAACTTCTCCCTACTGTTAAACATGCCACGAAATGACTTTCTTTCATAATGCTCTGAAAGTCCTACAAGACGCCACAGTGAGTTATGAAAACCAAACATTACCGTGTTTCTCAAGTTATGATATAATGGTCAAGCTCACTAACCAACTGAAGCAAATAATTGAAGGTGAATTTGTAGGCTTCACGTACAGAAATTTATTCAAAAAGTTGCCTGATGAAACAGTTTCAAAAATAAAAAGAATATTCTGAATTACATAGGGAGCAAGTAAGATTTCAACAAAATCAAATTGGATTTACTCAAGCCATATTCTCTGCCACTTTATTAGTCAATGGTTAATATTATGGAAAAACTAAAAATAGACTTTCTTTTCGAAATGCATAATCCTTATGAGGAAGTTTGTAACGTTTAAGATGTAGTGAAGGCCGCAGTGTAAAACCATGCTAGAGAAATGGCAAAATATATTTAAAAAATCATGCTCTTATCAATTTTTTAAATAATATTTTGCTTTTATGGCATCAATAACGGTTTAAAAATCTGTTGGACGTACTTAGTATAGTAATTTAAATATGTAGGATATTAACTGAAATACTGAGTCGAGTAGCCGTGGAAAAGACATGTCACCCGTGCAGTACACTAGGTCCAAAACATCATTATAAACAAACATTAGAATATGGAATTCCATATTAACAAGCCATCAGAAGTGGTAATTTTATCCTTTAAAACGGTAGCTGATTTATCGATTTCGCATGGGAAGGGAGAAAAAAAGTGTTTGTTATGAAAAATTATCTTGTAGAAATAATATGTAAGGTATTTTGTTACTTGTCCTAGTGAAGCAAGTTATCATTTCACTATATACCTATGACGTAACTAACATACGTAACTGCAGGCTACTAAATGACATCACATAACGACGACCGGCACCACATGTTATGTTAACTTCAGATATCAAACGCCGTGCCGTGGCGTATAAAAAACGAATTGTTGTGAACGGCATGCATGGTTCGTTCAGTTTATGTTTGACGCTCAATTTTTGGTGAGGAAAATTAATTCAATATCTGTCAATTTAGAAACGCGTAAGAATGTTGGTGCCTATATTCGACACAGGCTAACCATAATAGAAATATTCTTCTCCTTTAAAATACGAAAGCATAAGTTTATTTCATCGCGATCACAATTGCGTATTCACGTTCAGAACAAAGTAAGAAAACTTATACTGTATAAAGTACTTCCAGACGTTAACGATTTTGCTAAAAAGTTACGCACTTCCGACTACGGAAACTACCAAGTACCCGTTCGGATTGTCGCCTAGGTCTAAGTGTTCCTGGTTTTATTCACGGCTTTCTAGATAATGCTGCCAGCACTACAAAATTAATACAAATCTCAGAAAGGTTGATTAATTCCTGTCTTGTAATTTACATTGGCTTTTAAGCTTCTCTTCGTTGAAAAAAATCACTTGCAGTCTACGAATAGAAAATATTCGGCAATGTTTTGTACCAGTTACGCACGCCATGTTGTATCGATGGAGGTAATCGATTAATTTCGTCATAAACAAATACTGCATTTCAGGATAGATGTAGCAGAAGGAAATCAACTACTGTGGTTAATGAAATTTTTCTTATGGTCCAAGCCACATTAAAACCTAATCACGATCGCCGGAGAAAACAATAGATTTAGATTTATTTGCTCCCTGTAACTACAAAAGATTTTGTGTTTGCAGTGCTGAAAGCATTTCGCAACTGCGTAGCAATTACAAAAATTGGACGATGACATTTAACTCTTCTACTGCAGCAGCGATATTGCATGTACGATCAAGGGCAGGTCATTTTGTACAAATAGGGCTATACAAGGCAGGCTTAAAGTCAAGTGGAGCCCAAGGCACTTACCTTAAGGTTAGCTGGAATATTCATGACCATGGCGACGCTCTGCAGCTCTTTGTAGCTGAGTCGCGATAGTTGTGTGCTTTCAGCTGTCACACTGCTGTTGACAGTATCTTCAGACGACGAGGCCACATCCAGCGACATACCAGGCTTCTTTCCGGATACAGGCAACGCGGCCATTATAAACGTCCAACTCTTGTAGCCAGTGCAGTCAAATGCCATGCAACGCAACGTGTCCTGTCCTGCACTCTGGTGCACGTGTTTGGTACCACTGCAAAAACAAACAAATTAATACGCTCTAGCGTTATAATAGCAAAGACACCGATTTCAGAAAGCAAAAAGTTTGTAAATTTCACTTTTCTTCATTATTAAGAATATTGTTTAAATATTCTTGAGTATTTTCTATGAAGAAAATAGGTTGGAAAGACAAAGTACGGAATGATGAAGTGCTGATACGAGTAGAAGAGGAAAGGTCCCTTATAAAAACAAAGAGGAACAGAAAAAGAAACTGGATTGGTCATGTGTTGAGGAATGAGTGCCTGCTTAAAACTGCTCTGGAAGGGATTGTAAACGGAGGGAAAAGAAGAGGTCGGCGAAAGAAGAAAATGATTGATGACATCATGGTGAATGGGAAATATATAGAGACTAAGAGAATGGCGGAACAGAGGGAGGCTTGGAAGGTTGTCACTATGCATGGACCTGCTGAATAGCAGGAAACACTTGATTTTTTTTTTTTTTTTTTTGTAACTGCTTTACGTCTCTTTTTAACATCGAGGTCTTTAGAGACGGGAAAGGATGGGGGGCAAGGATGGGGGCAAGGAATGGGAAGGAATTCGGCCATGGCCTTTTGAAGGAAGCATCCCGGCATTTGCCTGGAGTGATTTGGGGAAACCATGGAAAACCCAAATCTGGATGCCCGGACGAGGATTCGAACCGCCGTCCTCCCGAATGCGAGGCGAGAACGCTAACCATTACACCGCCCTGCTCGGTGAAACCCTTGATGATGATGATTTTCAATTCCGGTACAAAGTCTGAATGAAAAAGCGGAATAAAGAAAAAGCTTATAAAAAATGAAGCATGATATTTTTTAGGGATAAATGATGTTACATTTTTCAGTTGATTATTATCAATATCAAAATGTTTTGCATTCTCTTACCAGAAAAAACAGACATCAGATTCTACTTTAGTTGCACATATTTATCAATTTTCAAAATGCAAACATTTTTTAGTATTTTACGAGTGTAAGGTTTCAGTCTTAATTTAGCTGTGATGAAGCATATGCTCCGGCGGCAACATCCTTTCACACCTATTTTCCCATCTCTTTTTTTTTTTTTTTTAAATCTTAAGTACTTTTAATCTAATTTTCCATAACTTTTTCAGCGTTTTTGGTAAAATTTTCCACTCCCTTATGATTGAAACAGAGTGCCAGACTGTGGTCTTGGTTTTTCTTTCCCCTTCCATGCCCAATCCTATTTCATCCATCCAAGCATCTTCAATAATATACGCCTTGTATACTCCCAGCACTCTCTTCACTATCCTTCTCCTTTCCAAAGACTCCCAATCCAGTTCGTTTTTTATATCAGTTACTAACTGTGTTCCGCAGTAGTTTCAACAAACACATCGAGCTGCCCTCCTTTGCACCGCTACAACTACTGTATTTGATACACAAAATGTGGGTCCCATGCAGCACTACCATATTCAAGCAAAGGTCAGACCAAATTTTTATAATCCAGTTGCTTCACTTCACTAGTACATCACCCTCACCAATATCTGATGGAGTCTAAAAATTCCTACCACTTGTGCAATGTTTCTCCTAGTCAATTATATATATATATGTGTGTGTTACTTGGCTTCAGTAGACTTAACTTGGTGTCTAAATGACTTTTGCTCTTGTAAAATTCCACTTACTTCGAGAGTTTCAATGATGTTGCTACTCCCAACGTTTCGAAGCCATACTGGGCTATTTCGGGCTGATATATCCGTTGCTGACGGCTGTTTACACCACCTCGTCGTTCACCTGGATACTAGGCGGAGCTTTGGTGGCAAGCGAACGACGAGGTAGTGTAACCAGCCGTCAGCAATGGATATATCAGTCCGAAATAGGCCTGATGATGGCCCAAGTTTTGATTCCGAAACGTTGGCAGTAGCAACATAATTGAAGCAGCTCTAAACCGCAAAGTAAGTGGGAAAAAAAACCCTGAAAATCGTGTCCGTCTACAGTTGTCTTTAACGTATCGCATGGATTCTGCGTCCAAAATAAAACAAAACAGAAAAAAGACATTAGTATTAGCTACTAACAGATGTTCTGATACTATCATGTTCCACCTCGTCCAATTAATGCGATAAATTCCACTTACTTCGAGTGTTTCAATGATGTTGCTACTCCCAACGTTTCGAAGCCATATTGGGCTATTTCGGGCTGATATATCCGTGCTGACGGCTGTTTACACCACCTCGTCGTTCACCTGGATACTAGGCGGAGCTTTGGTGGCAAGCGAACGACGAGGTAGTGTAACCAGCCGTCAGCAATGGATATATCAGTCCGAAATAGGCCTGATGATGGCCCAAGTTTTGATTCCGAAACGTTGGCAGTAGCAACATAATTGAAGCAGCTCTAAACCGCAAAGTAAGTGGGAAAAAAAAACCCTGAAAATCGTGTCCGTCTACAGTTGTCTTTAACGTATCGCATGGATTCTGCGTCCAAAATAAAACAAAACAGAAAAAAGACATTAGTATTAGCTACTAACAGATGTTCTGATACTATCATGTTCCACCTCGTCCAATTAATGCGATAATTTTCTAATGACGAAACTTTAATGGTTTTATTTTTTGTATACGATAAGACTGAAGATATGTAATGACAGCGCAAAATTTGCATTCGCAGATTTATAAGGATTTTCACAGGTCTCTAACTTTTTCTCTATGTCTACAGAGGGCTTCTGTTAATGATTTATTTTAGCTAGATAACCAAAGTTTTGATGATCAGTTGCACTAGAAACTTGATTTTTAGCACTTCACTGGTGATATCTGATTACACTGATAATCCCTGATTCAAGATACTTTATACTTTTGTTCCAGCTTACAGACAATGCTGCAAAACTCTGACACATAAACCTGAAATTCAGCAATGTGGTGTAAATAACACAGTGTCACTATAGAAAATAACAGTCGATTAAACGATGTTTACAACGACTTCTGAGTTTATTTGAGACTTCATATATCCCGGAGAGATAAGCTCGATGAGCAGCAGAATTTAAGGATCCCAGTCGACAAAGTAGGGGCTGATGAACGCGGTCTAACGTCTAGCAATTGGGCGGCGAACTGTAAGCAGGGCTGCTTTAAATTTCGGTGACGTCATCGGCAAGGGTACAAATCACACTACGCGTGTGAACAGGTAATACTGCTGACGTGTTCTTGTGGTTTCTATAATCAATCCAACGAATGCTGGGATGGATCCTGCTGGAACCTGGCATTCGAGAAGATGCGGTTTCAAATAGCAGTTCGGCCATACATATTTCGGTTTTCCATTGTTTCCCTAAATGACGCCAGCCAATTAGCGGGATTGTTTCTTGAAAAGGCCATGATCGAATCCCTTCCTGATCCTTGTCTCCAATCCTCTCCCGCCTCTAATGGCCTCGACGTCGACGAGGCAAAGGAAAAGATATGGGATGATTCCCAATTTCTAGTTCATGTTTAATTAACCAAATAAAGGTCAGGCCACATTAGACCACACCAAGCCCGCACCGCGTCCGAGCCAACACTCGGCCGAGTGTCGGCTCGCCCCCTACCATCCACACTGGTCAGTAGCTCGGCCGTGTGACGGATGGATTCCTTCGCGGCCTTCAGTCTCCTTTAACGTATTCACTTGGTTGTTTCACGGAATTAATGTTAAAAAGTTACCTTAAGAGTGATTTGGGAATCGTAGCTGCAGCTACCACCCGTACATTATTATAGAACTCTGTACTTTATTTTGCGTAGGCGTACTTTATAATCTACGAAAGTAATAAAGTATGTTAAAATACTTTTTTGGCCTGACTCCTGTTATCACCGCACTGTTTGATCTCTAATGCACAAAAATAGTACCCAAACGCAGTTAAAAAATGATCGTCACACTGTACTGAATTGAAAGATTCTCGTGTATCTTCACATAATCACAATGAAACGTCAAACGTCACTCACTTCATATTTAACGTTTTTATTTTGGTTGAAATCCCTTTCGATTCACTCAATATTTCTTTTTAACAAAAAAGAAGGAGATTATTATACATTTTAATTTAAATACCGACTGCAAATATTCTGTAAAATGATAATGGTTTCATGTGATCTAAAATTTCCCAGTCACAGAGTTTCTTATAAGCAGCGCCGTACACATCTATTGTTTTCACCTAATTTGAAAAGGAGACCTACAGATTAACGTGAAATTCGAACAGCGGAGCGTCCTAGCATCTTAGCATTAACAAATCAAAGCTTTTCCGAAGGTGAATGTCAATTTTAAGACCCATAAAAATTACAGCTGAGACAGGGATTTGAACCAGGGACTTCCAGTACTCCAATCGTAAGCCGTAACCATCTTGAGTCAAGACACAAATCTGGATGTAATGAAAAAAATTATTCAAACATAATAAACGTACTTTTTTCTATATGATTTATTTTTGCTACCCAAAAACAAAAATGTACTTTTATATGATTGAACAAATATTTTTCAGTACTTCTAGATTCAGATGCTTGCGGCGTGTGATTTGGGTATAGTAGGCATGGGCGCCGGCAGGATTGCTTCTAGGGGGGTGCACCAGGGCTGCGTTGGTGCCCCCCCCCCTATCGGCCCAAAAATTTCCGGGCGACCTTTTTTTTTTTTTAGGTCTACTACTGACCACACGGCGACGCGGGATGTAGGGGGGTGCACCCGGGATCCAGGGGGGTGCACCAGAGCCGTAATTGGTGCTCCCCACCCCCTATCGGCCCAAATTTACGGGCGACCCGGGATGCCAGGGGGGTGCAAGTGCACCCCCTTGCACCCCCCTCCCGGCGCCCATGATAGTAGGTCCCCGGTTAAAAATCCAGGTCTCTGATGCAATTTTTACAGGCCTTAAAATCGACTCTCACCTATGGCAAAGCACCGATTTGTTAATGCTACCATGCAAGGACTCTACCTACATTTTACGAACATCTGATGAACCTCAAGTGAGGCTGGAAAGCAATCAATAACGCTAAAACAAGATTTAGTCGTAAAGGACCGGAAAGTTCCGAAGTCTTTCTATAGGATTCTACATTTATTTTACTTCTCTTGATTATTCTTTAAAATTTGGTGAATAATTGGTGACAGCACTTCTCAGTAATTCTTTGAGATGCTGGTTAGTTAATACTGATCGGTGTTTGGATTTCACGAATTTTAAAGTGGAATAAAATGATTCACATAAGTACGTTGTTCCGAATATTGAAATAATTCGACAAGCAGCCTTTTTAATTCAGGATATTTCGATTCTGGTACAAATTTCCAAAATTCAGTGATCGGCGTCGACTTATATTTTATTGTAGAGCTTGATCTTCTTCCATCTCTATTAATTCTAATTCTCCAGATGATTTTTGGGTCATAATTACATTGGAAATTGAAAACTTGCTTTGAATTATGTTAATTTCAAATGATTTAGAAAAAAATCAAGAGACGATTTAAAATATTTCAAGTCTTGAAATCTATTTTGGAATTGCGTCAATATTCCTTCTAGGTTTTTTATATACTCGTTGAGTTTTTCTTGTTTAATATTGGAACAATTTTTTTTAATTCGAGGGAAATGACAAAATGTTTTATTTTTAATGTCCTTTTGAAAAAGTTTTAATTTAGTTTGAAACAATACAAAAGAAATTAATGTCATTTGGAAGTTATTCGTCCTTTAATAGTTCAAGGAAATTTTTGAATTGTCGATGATTTTTTGCATTGGTGTGAATGTAATTTACAATGTGTAACACTGTTTTCATAACATCAGGATATTGTAAATATTTTGCAACCAGATGTTCTCGATGAATTATGCAGTGAATCGGTATGAATTGTGGAATTTTAGAATCATCTCTTAAAAGCCCAATAAGACCGATTTTTTTACCCAGCATTGCGGAGCTCCATCAGTTGCAATACTTACAAGTTTATTAAGAGGCACATCAAAAGTTTTCATTATGAATCTAATGCATTTTTAATATCGACACCACGGGTTGACTCTTGAAGTGCAACTAAATCTAATAATTCTTCTTTAACAACGAAGTCAGGTGAAACAAAACGTATGAAAACTGCCAATTGCGGAAGATCTGTGATATCTGTCGATTCATCAAGGGCTAAGCTGAATGCAATACAGTTCTTAAAATCATGTTTTAAATTATATTCAAGAGATGTATTAATTGCAGTTATGCGTCGTTCGGTTGTGTGTCTCGAGACGGGAATTTGCGAAACAACTTTGTGCAATGCTGCATTAGTTGGATCTAAATCTTTAAGTACATCTTCCAAGTTTTTTTAATAAACTCTCCCTCTCCATATGGGCGTTTTGCACGAGCAATATTCCAGGCAATAACAAAACTTGCTTCAGCCACATTATTAGCTTCATTGTTAAAGGTCATCAAAATTGACTGTTGTTTATTTAAATTTGATTTTAAAGAAGCAAGTTTATCTGATCTTAATTTGGAATTTGGTGGATACTGATTAGAAAACTGAGGATGATTGGTTTCATAATGTCGACGTAAATTGCTAGCTTTATAATTTTTGACCGTAGAATTACAAATAACACATAATGCTTTTCCGTTATCGTCAATAAAAAAGAAATTCTCCTCCCACTTATTATTAAAACTTCTATTTTCTTGCTCGTATTTTCTTCTGTTATTTTCGTTCTCTGTCGTCATATTTTTAAAAGAACTGGAAATTAATAAAGAAATTGAGGAAATACAAGTTTTGTGTTATTAAAACAATAACAACGCGTGGTACATACTACGAAACAAATAATAGTTAACTTACCAAAAATTCCAGATTACAAATTATACCCGTAGCAAGAGTGATACAAATTGCTTCCTCCAGAGCACAAAGTCAACTGTCGGTTGCAATGAAAGTTTACGAATTCAAAATCGGTCTGGAGTAGGTCGATTGTGGAAGATTAGGCCACTGTTTATGTTCGTTCGCGCAGTTTTCGATGAGTCCTATCATTCTTAACTTGGACGGAAATGAAATTTGTTACAACGTTGCACTTAGTCTTTCATATTTGTTATGAGTAATTTAAAAGATATTTTGAAACACATACGGAACGATAATTTCTTTAAATATAATAACAGAAAAATGAAAAGGGAACTCGGGTACATTTATCGAGAGCCACAAATAATCCTTCAAAGAGCCGCATGCGGCTCGCGAGCCACAGGTTGGCCACCCCTGTTATATATATACAACCCCGACACCGGCCCACACCGTCAAAAATTAAATTAATGACGGCCGACACTTGGCCGAGTGTCGGTCGACATGAGGTGTCGTTTGAACTCACTTCTACCGAGTGAGCGACAACAATAAGAAAAGTGACGGTGCGGGCTCGTTCCGATCTATTGTGGTCCCACCGCGTTTACACTCTCGCGCGAGCTTAGACGAGGCGAGGCGAGACAGCATGAACGCGAGAGTGTAGCCTATAAACACTGCGCTCGCGAACTCTCGCCTCGCGTGGTCGATCGCGAGTAGAGATGGGTCGTTCGTGAGTGAATCAGCTCTTTAGAACAGTACTTTTGAAAGAGCGAGTGAGCAGTCGCTCACTAAAAGTGAGCGGTAGTTCTTCTTGGAAGCCGTAATGACGGTGGTGTGTCGGCGTCGATTGAACTTCAGTCGAGTGGGCGCAGACAATGTCGGTTTCGGCTTTGCCATTCTCGCCCGACCCTTGTTTGTTCTTTTTTCCACGCCGTTCATTGTTTATCCACTCCGCTATGAAGAATAAGAAACGCCGAAGATCGAGAAGAGCTAGTTCGTTCGCAACGTTCGATTCAATCGCTCAGCACAGCTCGGAGCAGTGAGCAGTGCCACTGGAGAGCTAGTTCGTTCGCGACGTTCGATTCAATCGCTCAGCACAGCTCGGAGCAGTGAGCAGTGCCACTGGAGAGCTAGTTCGTTCGCGACGTTCGATTCAATCGCTCAGCACAGCTCGGAGCAGTGAGCAGTGCCACTGGAGAGCTAGTTCGTTCGCGACGTTCGATTCAATCGCTCAGCACAGCTCGGAGCAGTGAGCAGTGCCACTGGAGAGTTAGTTCGTTCGCGACGTTCGATTCAATCGCTCAGCACAGCTCGGAGCAGTGCCACTGGAGAGCTAGTTCGTTCGCGACCTTCGATTCAATCGCTCAGCACAGCTCGGAGCAGTGCCACTGGAGAGCTAGTTCGTTCGCGACGTTCGATTCAATCGCTCAGCACAGCTCGGAGCAGTGAGCAGTGCCACTGGAGAGCTAGTTCGTTCGCGATGTTCGATTCAATCGCTCAGCACAGCTCGGAGCAGTGAGCAGTGCCACTGGAGAGCTAGTTCGTTCGCGACGTTCGATTCAATCGCTCAGCACAGCTCGGAGCAGTGAGCAGTGCCACTGGAGAGCTAGTTCGTTCGCGACGTTCGATTCAATCGCTCAGCACAGCTCGGAGCAGTGAGCAGTGCCACTGGAGAGTTAGTTCGTTCGCGACGTTCGATTCAATCGCTCAGCACAGCTCGGAGCAGTGCCACTGGAGAGCTAGTTCGTTCGCGACGTTCGATTCAATCGCTCAGCACAGCTCGGAGCAGTGAGCAGTGCCACTGGAGAGCTAGTTCGTTCGCGATGTTCGATTCAATCGCTCAGCACAGCTCGGAGCAGTGAGCAGTGCCACTGGAGAGCTAGTTCGTTCGCGACGTTCGATTCAATCGCTCAGCACAGCTCGGAGCAGTGAGCAGTGCCACTGGAGAGCTAGTTCGTTCGCGACGTTCGATTCAATCGCTCAGCACAGCTCGGAGCAGTGCCACTGGAGAGCTAGTTCTTTACCGCTCCGCTAACCGCTTCTCTTTCTCTCTCTCCCTGGTAAGCGTTATGCTATATGTTATTTTAAGTTTTTAATCTAAACTACGATGCAAGTGTATTTAAATGACCACTATAAACGTTTAAACATAATCGTAACACCAAATATTTATCGATACGTTTTTCATAGATTTGCGTGTTTATTTCAAGTTTCCCCTTGTCTGTAACAGGTCAAGAAAATGAGCAGACTTACCATTGATGTTTGGTATCATTTCGTAAAGAACGAGAAGGACAAGAAAGGGAAATGCAACTATTGCAAGGCGATTTTATCTATATCGTCAGGATCGACGACCAATTTGAAGAGACACCTTAAGACTTTACACCGTTCGATACCATTAAAACGCGAGGGAAATGCGCAGCGATCACGTTCGCCTTCAGTGGATGACGCCGGGGTTAGAACTTCTCATCGAAGTGATTCTAAACCACTCCCAAAAGCAAGTAGTTCTACTGCCAGTGCCTCCACGTTTTCTCTGGAATGGTGCAGCTTGGACGACACCATGGCTCGGAGACCGTCACCGTTATCGACGCCGCGGTTTGCTCAGACATCGATGAATACATTCGTTGATGTAAATCAACCAATCTCAATTACTAGGAAACGGGCTTTAGATATTCAGTTACTAAAAGTGATGTGTAAAGAATATCACCCCTTCTCTCTTGTCGAGGATGAGGAATTTCAGAAATTCGTAAGAATTAGAGATGGAGCAGACGCTCACTTAAAGTGAACGGTAGTTCTTCTAAACTAAAAAAAAGGTCTACTATTTGTATTGAAGTCGACATAAGGGGGTATTTTCAACGGAAAGTGGGGGTATAACCGGATTGTGAGGGGTGAGACCTAAAAAAAAGGTCTCAAATAAAACTGAGCTACTGAGCAAGTGAACATTCAAAAGAACTAGTTCTTTTCATTGAGTGATCAAATGAACAACCGCTCTTTTTAGTGAATCACTTTGCCCATCTCTAATCGCGAGTGCCGCTCGCCTCAGTGGCTGTTTCTTGGCGCGAGTCAAAGGCGCGATTACATTGTTTACACCAGAGGTAGTCAATCTTTTTTCCTTCCGACCACTTTTGTATCAATGTATAAGTTATGAAGAAAACGTACAGCAAGTTAAAGCCAATATTAATAATAATTTGCCAAATACTTTCTGTCTGACTTTCGCTACGTTTGGCTACGTCTTTATAAAACGACTTACTGTAGTTAAATCTGTCTTTTTATTTATACTTTGCGCATATAAAAGCATGATTTTTGGTGAAATTACATTTAATTATTTAATATATTAATATGATTTCTAAGGCTGATGCTGTTCAAAACTGGATTTCTAGGTCAATTTTAGTAAGGAACAAACGAATGTCTCCTCTTTCGGAAATATTCAGGCGGTTTCTTTCTTTGCCGATAATATAATTAACTGCACTAAAGCCTGATTACATGAATGTGAAATAGGAAAAGGTTTCATTAAACTGAATATCAGTTGTAATACATTAAGATATCACAGGCATCTTTTTTCATTGTTCCACAGGTTTTCATATCGGTCACTATCGAATTTATGTTTACTTTCTTCATCATATCTGATTTCTAACAGTTCTTGACAAGTTTTATCACCGCGTTGCCGTTTCGAATCCGGCTTAGAGCATGGGTGGTTTTAATTAATTGTTGTGTCCGTCCTATGTAGGGTTCAGTACCGGATTAACCACGTACCGGAGGTAGCAAATGCTACGTGCCTCGCGCCTTCTTGGGGGACTCGCGCCTCCTAGGGGGACCTTTTTTTTTAGCTTTACAATTTTCCCCCGGACGGCAAAAATCAAGGGCCTCTTCTTCACATTTGCTACGGGCCCCGCGCTGCCTTAATCCGGCCCTGGTAGGGTTGCCAACTTTTCAGATTTCGACGGCCGGACAAATGCCAACATTTAAGATCTCCACGGCCGGACAAATGCCAACATTTAAGATCTCCACGACCGGACAAAAGCCCACAAGGCGAGGGGGGGGGGGGGTATGTATGTTAGAAAAAGTAAAATTTACAAAGCAATTCGTTTGTTATTTTTACAATTAATTGTTGTTATAACAATTGCGAACTAAAAAATAAGAAAATATTACTGTTTGGAATAACAATCATAAATATTTAAGAAAATTAATAGTGCAATAAAATAACTACAACAAAACCTCTGCAGAAGAAAATGTCTTCTTCAGCACAGCCATTTAAAAAAAATGGTTAAAACTGTTTTAGAAGTAGATTTTGTCTTCCTCACATGTCATTCTGTACTCGCATGACGTTTCATTGCTTCTATACCGTCAAATTTTACAGTTAAATTCATTTTACACACAGGGGCGTAGCTACCATATGGCTAGGCGGTGCAGTGCTACACGCTCAGGGAGCCCCCGAGCGTTGCTGAGGGAGCCCCCCAAGTGCAGCCCAGGGAGCTCCCAAGCGCAGCTCAGAGGCCCCACGGGCCTTCAGGGCAATTGGACTACAGGTAGCCTTTATTTTTTAGCTCTGAGGGCCTTGTGAACATAGATACGCTACTGCACAAGGGGCCCCCAAGCACAGTTCCGGGGTGCCCAAGCTCAGCTCAGGGGGCCCCTACCAGCAACTTGGCAGAGCTAAAAAAAAATTAGGTCGCCCATCTGGCCTGAGGGTCTAAAAATATATATATATATTTTGCACCGGGGCCCTTGTTGACCTAGCTACGCCACTGTTTACACACTTGACAATATGCGGCGGAATCGTTCTCTTTACACACGTTTTAAATTCGTCATTTGAGAGCCGCTCCTCTCCAAAAATAACGTTTCCGTACTTTGTTCGACAAATCATTCATTATGTACATGTAACGTGTCGGATAGGTTACTGATGCCCCGTTTACACGGTGCGAGTTGACTGGAACGAGTGTACTGTCTTGCTAAGCGCGCAGCACTGGATAGTCCACTCTCCTCCTGTAAACAGGTACAAGACAGACAGTTGACTGAGGATAGTGCTCCATTGCAATTAAATTAAATTAAAAATAGTGGACTCGGTTCACGGCCAACTTTTGGCGTTTGGGTTCAACAATCAAGATGGCGACAACTAACAAGTCCAGTAAGCGGAGTGAAGCAGAGGTTTTAAAATCTTTAGAACTGCATGAAGAATTCCGTGGAATTATAGGAATAAAAATTATAAGAACAAGGATTTTAGAAACTCTGTTATCAAAAAATTGCTTCATAACGGTGTAATATTTTATTTACCGGAAAAAATATTTCACAATAGCTTTACAAATTGAGAAGATACAGTTAGTCTTAACTAATGTAACTCTACATTTTCACTTGCAACTATATCTTTAAAAAAGGCGCTGAGGCATTTAAAGCATTTCTTTTTAATATCCAAGTTTTTAACCTTTTTCTTCGTTATATATTGTTATTCTTCATATCATTCAACATTATAATCAACAAATTAGCTACGATGTTAATTCCTTCCTGTAATATGGACATACCATTTTCAACAAGATCACAATGTAGGAGTAGAGAACTATCCTGACAATGGACAGTGGACGGTCTTCAAATTATTACTAGCATGCTAGTCCACTCTCTTACCCCCACTACCGACGATCCGGCCAGCTGTCGTTCCAGTCAACTTGCATCGTATAAACGCTGCCTGAGACAATATAGTCCAGTCAAATAGTGTTTTTACCAGGAACGTTTTGGGGTAATTTTGATTTCTTCCATTCTAAATATTTTTTGGGGTGCTGAATCCGAATCTGAGGTTTGCTAACAAAATTTCGTGACGGAACATTGAAAAAAGGGCCAAAAATCTCATTTTTGGGCGGTTTTTGGCTTATAATTCTAAATCTATCAACATTTCGTAAATAACCAAATAACCTTTATATTCAAAATGAAAGTACATAAAATTTCCTACAAATTTCACCTGTAAAGTTTATTTCTCGGAAGAAGCGTTCGGGCTCCGGCGCTAGTTGAAAATTGGTGTATTTTGCTTATCTCCGCAAAAATTCACTTATTTCACTTCAAAACTCAAATTTATTAATAAAAAGTCTGTCAATATTAGAGAATTTCTCACAGTTCTCTGTTAATATCTTACTTAGATCATATATTATGTAAAGGTACAGGTCACTTTTCAAAAATTACATAATTCTAAACAAATTTAAAGGCGTCCGAGATTGTTCAAATTCAAATATGTAATATACATTTTTTTAATTCCAACAAAGTTCTTTAAAAATTGTCATATGTTTTAATAATTAATTATGTTACATATTATGATGAATATTACATAAACCTAGAAGGTAGTGGTTGAGGTTCTTTGAAGGCGGATGGTATTGGCATAGTTCGGGTATTTGTTTTGACAACGTCGTGCATTGATCATCTAGAAAACGAAAGAGGTGGTGAGAAAACATTAACTTGTCACCATACCTCAAGGAGAGATGAACGATTACGAAATAGACTGTGAAATTAGACATACCTTCCGTATCGTGTAAGTATCCTTCTTCAGTCTGTTCTTGGTTTCTTTCTTCAGTCCCTTCTTCGTCCATGTCAATGCTGACATCCGGAGGCTCGACGTTTTCACAAAGACCTTCGCATGATGTACAGATCGGGGAACAATGTAGCCCATGTAGGTCTGTATTCCTGCATCCACAATTTCGTTGGCAGCCTTTTTTACATTTGCAAGAAATGTAACGGAGTATTGAGTCTGGTGCAGGGTCTTAAGTGGTATGTTTTTTTCCAACCTCATTCGTCCGGGTCTCTATGTTTCTTATCGAGATTAGTTCGACTTGATAACCACTGCTGCGCCTGAAAGTAAACTCTCAGTGAATGTTGTCGTGCAGCAACTTCAGTGGGGGGTAAAGAGGTAAAGTTGAGTTTGCTTTTGTATTATGATGATACGTATTACCTGAATCTTAAATCGTTCAGGCTGGCTTCTGATCCTTTCCCATACAGAGCCATAAGAAACATGTTTCCTGCTTCGGCAATGTCGTCCTGATGTTCCTGAGGGTCTTTGAAAGCATCAATAACTGGTAGCAAGTCATTGTTCTTCCGCAGGACTTTTAGAAATTTCAATTTATCCTGATTGAACAAAGAAGAAGTGGTGTCACAATCACTCATCGTGTGCAGGAACAACATATGGTCCGATATGGTTTTGTCAGTAAGATGAGGATTGTAAATGGCCTGAGATTCCTTTCCTTTTTCTGGGTTCATAAATAATTTATTCTTTATGTTAAGGCTACACAGGCCAATCAAAATAACAAAAAGATCGATACCTTCCCCAACCACCGTCACAGATTCATTCGAAGAGGCCAACTTTAGAGTCGTTGTGATATCAGGATATTAGCATCCTCCACTGCTTGTTGTGAAACAATTTTTGACTCCTCGAATTTTTATATTATCATATTTATCAATCGGCTCTTTTTTTGGAGTTTGCAAGAAAACTCTGCTGTGAGACAGGGGTGGCCATCGATTCATTAAATGATATCGCAGCACTTTGTTTTATTTGCGCTCTTCTCAATCTTTCCATGCGCTTGGTACTTTCACGAGCTTCGTCAGCGTACCCATCGAAAATGATTGGCATTTGGTTTCTAATTTGACTTAATATATGAGACATAACTGCTGCAAATTTTTGCATATGATTGGCCTTGTTGCCATTCGACCCAATGTATCAAAAACACTCCGTCAATAACATATTTTATATTACTCAAGTCCGACTGTTCAGTTTGAGCCCTGTATAAGCTCCATTTTGTTCCTTCCCTTATTCCATGCTCATCAAAAGGAGAGAGAGGGTAGGGGCTAAGTTCATAACCCAGAAACCTTCTCAGCCCTTCATCTGAATGGTCAAGATGGTCATTCCTTGAAAAAGTCTGATTGGATTGATAACTTCAGCCCTGTCTTCTACCTGAATAGAGTAGTAGGAGGAGAAGGGGGAAGCAAGCCTGATAAGCTCTTTGGACAACTGTAAAGAGACTCCACTCGTCCGCGTGACGTCACAGTTGGATGGAGGAAATTCTAATGGACCAATGGCGGCCAAGGTCGTATGACGTCACACGTTAGTTCTTTGGCCGGCCGCCCAGATGGCAGCTCCGGGCGGGCTTGCGCATACGTTAGTTCTTTGGCCGGCCGCTAGGGAGCAGCATCTCCCAAGGGCTTAATTTCTTTGGGCGCAGATATTCCACTCCCCCAGCTAGCGGGGAAATTCCGCCGCCCGGGGCGTGTTTACTCAGGTGCGCTCGCCTGCAACCCTGTTCTGGAATGCGGACGTCAGACAAGTTGTATCGTGGCGACAAAACTATGGATTCGTCTATCACTTTAGTTCCTAGTGGTCATCGTGTGTTGCGTATACGAATTCCACCTTTACCGAGTAACTTAAATATAATTAAAGTCTTATCCTCGAGGAGTTTAAATGGACCCATTGGTTTAAGTAGACAATGGACGATTAGTTCATCCATTAATCGGGAAATCGAGTATGATGGTCTCCATGATGTCACGAATCCACTTCCTCTCAGATGTATACTGTTTGATACAGATGTCAAGCTAGCTAAAGAAGTGGGTGTTGACGTCACTGCCGGAGTATAAAGGCCATCACACCAGCCAGCTAGCCCTCAGTTCCCGGTCGGCGATCGTCAAGTCCAGTTCACTATGGCTAATGAGGTTCTCCTGTTTTCAACATGCTACAAGTTAAACAGCAGTGACACCAAGCGTATCACTGTTGGTTTGTCACCTAAACTGGAATTTAATCCAGTAGTTGTACTCGAAAAAGTTGGGTACAATAAAGTCACTCTCACACATGATGAGTGGGATGTACTGAGACAGATGGTCTATACAATTGGTGGCTTTTTCAACAACACTGAGCATCTACAAACGAGTGTTTCGCTCGGCAACCACACCATCTCTTCCCGAACAGTGGCTGGAGCGAAAACTATATGGTTTTACAACAATGCTGTGCCTGCCTATGGTGTGTTTCTCGGCGAATCAACATGGGACAACATGGTCGACGCCCTGCCAGCAGTGACCGGCGCCATCAACACCATGAAGCCCTGGAGTTATCAAGTTACCAAGTACTACAACGAGTTTGTGAATACGTTATCAGTGAAAGTGATTCGTGACTTCCCCCGTTGTTCTGTGAATGGCCTGATAGATTTGCATTTTGATAGTGTACATGTCAATGAAGTGTCATACAGCCCCTGTTCAACACTAGTCTATGAACGTTTAAAGTTAGAAATTAAAGCATATAAAAAACTGTTAGTGTATGACTATGTTAAACGCAAAGTTGAGCAAGATTTAAAAGGAACTGATGTATTTAGCAGAGGCGGTGATGACGTATGTGGTAATAATTAGTGTCCCTCAGTCCGCTGCGATGTGTCGTCCAGTAATGTTCTTCGCGTCTGTGTACCAGCTGAACGCCGGAGATTCCAAGCGGCTGACTTTCGGTTTGTCACCGCAACGTGATTTCGAGCCTGTTGTGGTACTTGAGAGGGTGGGCTACAACAAAATCACCCTTTCATCCGAAGAATGGGACGTCCTCGCCATGGAGTCGGACGCAGTCTCCAAAATGCTCACCGGCAGCGGCCAGACCAGCATCCCGCTCGGTGAGCATGCTGTATCCTGCCTGACGGTGTCGGGGGTGAAAATGTTATGTTTTCACAACAGCACTGATCCTACCAGCGGCATTTTCCTCGCCAAGTCTACATGGCAGAACCTCATCGACGTGCAGCCTGCAGTGACCGCATCCTTGTCCGCCAGGAAAAAGTGGAGCTACAACGCATCAGTTTACTACAAGGTATTTGTGAATGAGTTGGCGGATAAAGTGATGAGTGACTACTACAAATGTACGGCTTCGGTGACAAAGTTAATCGATGTACACATCGGCGGCGTTCACCCTAGTCATGTGTCTTACAGTTCTACAATTGACTATATGCAACTAAAAAATGAAATCATTGCATACAAAAATTTAATTGTACTTGATGATGTCAAAAAAATTGTAACCAGAGAATTTCAATGTGAGTAAATAAAATCATTTTACCAGATTTTTCTTTTATCATTTCACCTATCCTAATTAAATAATAAGATAGAATATACATTTTTTTAAAATCTTTTTTATTTCGCCCACCAATTGGCGATTAAAAATACATTTTCAATTGCACACATATTATTACAAAATATATGTAAGTTACAAAGTTTTCTCAAATTATTTTTCTTGAGTTCTCGCAGTGGTGGACATCCTAAATCTTCTATATTGTAGCATACTTTCTTCCTGATAATTTTCTGTAACCATCGAGCCTTCTCCAGTCCTTTAACGTAAATGATTGAATCATCCTCATTGGTTATTGCATGTAGTATAGAGCACATCTTGCTGAAGGAAACGCCATCAGAATCCCAAGGTATTCCATGGTAATTATGTGTTAGCCATCTAACTGATGGTTCATTACCTCCACGCGATGGTGATGATACAGAAATACAATGTGTAGAGATAATTTTGTCAGACCGTGTTACACACACAGCAACTTCTTTGAAAATAAACCCACCATCCTTCTTCGTGAAGCCCTGTGCGTCCAGGAAGATGGTCGGCATGGTAATGGTTGACAAGACTCTCTGCTACTTGATTTTATGTCAGCTTACGCACGACACTTGTTAGAGGTACGTATTCCTACAACACGATCAGTGCAAGATCAAGCAGTATGCAGCGGTGTAGGCAGGAAAATTCTCACTGCTATCAAACTCGACACGAATGTCAACAGGCCCCGTTTTAACAGACTCGTTTTGATGTGAACAGTCAATTACGGCGATAGGTGCAGTTTCTATAAATTCTTCACGTTTTAGTAGCGGTAAAGGATGGTCTCGTTCGTAGTAAGACTGTTGGAATCTTGCATACATATCATACAACAACGTGGTTCGGTTTTTCTTAAAGTCCAAATTCATGTTCTCATATGGATACGCCACATCATTTAGGAACACCTTGACATTGGTAAGATTGCAGTCGTCAAAGATGTCTGCACTTAATTCCGCATTCCGTTTCCTGTTTGTTTGAAATCCCAGAACCACGAACCTAGGTTTCTCCAATTGTGTTGATGTTTTCAAAGACCAAATTTGAGTCTTGCTGATTGGAAGCAACGGATACTCCAACAGATCCCAGCTTCTGAAATTAATGCGAAGTGGTTTCCCACTGTCTACAATCTTAAGCAGCGCTAGCTTTTCTCTTTCACCTATTTGCAAATGAGGCATCACCCATGCCAGTTTGCTGATGGTGAATTTACTTTCCTGAGGATTTGGATTGGCTTGTACATATGAATTTGTATCGTCCCTAGCTCGAATCAATATTAGTTCTTGTTTTACATTTGCAAGTATCTTTTTAAAGTCTTCGCAAAAACCCAAGAGCATACTCAGTGGTATACATACATCAAAGTAACCATTTCCAGGAGCGGCGTTGCCCCCATCCTGCATTGATCAACACGCCCATTTGTGGGGGGCTTGCAGAAATAAGCGTTTTCAATGTGCTTGTGATACCAACATTTCTATTTCGGTCAATTTCAGTTCCATTAAGTTCATATCGAATTTCCTCAAACAGAAAAGCGAATGCATTGGATGTGATAGTTGAATTTGTAGCTCCTGAACCATCTGACTTGATGAATCTTCCTTCCATATGCAAGTAGCTTTCGCATGGTAGTGTATATGTATCTTGGTTTTGAATCGGTATTCGGATTTCATCATTGTTATTAAATGTGGCTGGCGTATGCGGCTGGTGACTCAAATATTGTTTGCGCGTCACCGACTCGTCAAACTCCTACACTGGAAGTTATGTCTAGCACATCATCCATGACTTTTAACTGTATAGCCTAACGACTGTAGGAAGAGGACGTTCTCAGGTGTTAATCGTTTCACTGTTGGTTCACGACTGACAGCATTGCGTGGGTGACGCTTCTTGTTATAACGAGCGCCCATTCTTTTTTATATGTAGTCTGAGAGTGATGGTCTCTCCTCTAAAATCCACTAAATTACCGTCTTGATCGACAACTCTAACGTTGATATTACTGAGAGTTTTTACTGTGATGGGTAGATATATGACATTAGCGGGTACTTCCACAATCTTGTACCCTGGCGGGACTGTTGGAAAAAACTCGTGTAGTGTATGTCCCAGCTTATCGTTGACGTAATTTCCTGTACATATGCTGCACTCAATTCTTATGGCGTTAATTTTGAAGATCTGCACAGTGTAGTCTGATGTATGAAATCCAGGCTTTAACACACGTTTCGAAAATCCAAGCAGAGATCCAATTGAGTTTGGTTTAGAGAAGTCAATTTCCACAGGTGTTTCTATCTCGCACTTGAGCGAATTGTTGTTTGCTCTAATTACTAGCTTGTCGTTTTTAGTGTGTCGAACCAAATAATTAGCCAAATCGTCAATATCGTAAGATCCTGTGGGTATGACTATTACTTTATTCTTCGAGTAATGAAATTTACAATTTGATTCGTCTATATTTGGAATCGAATTGAAAGTCTGAAAGTCAACCAAACCGACTGTGTAATAACCTTGGCTCAAATCTATTGGTGGGAAGTAATCACAGCCCAAGACTGAACTGGTGCCTGACAAGCAGAGTGTTACAGACATGTGTTATCTTGTCCAAGGTTCGTTCAAGACTGATGTCATACATTTTCATACAGGAATTTTAAACACAAATGTCCACATACATGTGTGCCAAACTTCTGGTGTTGCTGCACATTGTATTGTATTCTGTTCCCTGCAAAGTATCGTTGTAACTCCAATGGAGGAGGTAAGTCACCGAAACTGTCAAAGTATTTAACTACACCATCTTTGCACATGCTGAGGTTCAGACCTTTTTCCTTAGCTGCTTTATTAATAAGGATTCTGTGAACGTATCCGTCTATTGCAGCTAAATAAAAAACTTCGTTTTTTGGCAGACGCGTTTCGATTTATTACATCATCTTCGGTGCCCTAGAACAGTTTTATTTACATGTTTTGTTGTTGTTTATGGTTTGTTTATAATTATAATCTGTTATGAATTGCTAAGAGTGTTTGTACGCAACCCAATGTGTTCCAGCACTTTTAGCACTATCCAAGTTCACAATTCCACATTCACGTTCACGAATTTTTTTGGGTAATGTGTCACGCATGAAAACACCACGAAAATTGGGTATGCGCAAACGCTTTACATGCTTACGTATGTCATCGTCCGTCAGCGGCTGAACCGACTTTTTTTTTTTTAATCCAGACCCATCTTTCCGGTATGGCTTCAAATATAGACCTTTACCCCTCATTGCAAGTGTCTCCATCGTTTTGTTGTGTCGTTTCTCCTCAGTCAACTGCTTATTCGCCTCTTTCGCTGCTTTAACAGCTTTGACGACATTAGCCACCCCGCCTGCTCAAGCACCAGCAGCTGACAAGCCAGCAAATAAAGGTATTAATGGCAGAATACCACCCTTCTTTTTTTTCTTTTTCTTAACACCTCCGCCAAACTTTAACTTGGCGCGCATGGCTCTATTAACCAAGAATGCCGCTGCACGTTCACCAAATTTTGCGTCTTTAGCCTTCATTCTATCTGCAGTCCTCTCAACGAGTATCCGATCTGCTTCAGCTCTATCTGCCCCCTGTGCATAAGCAATATCGTGTTCCCTGCAGGCTGCATCTAGTGGGTTGATACCCTTCTGCCCAAGTGCCAACCGTTTTTCCAGTTTAGTACCGGGACCACAAAACTGGTATGTAGGTATATGCGCCTCAAAAGGCATCTTGTCGATGAGCTTGTTTAAAAAGCCACGACCCTTCTTCTTCTTTCTCGTAGGAGGCATTGTTACCAACTAACATACTTTAGTTGTTCGCGCGCCTATATATAGCCGGAGCAACCACCTAAACTTGTCAATATGAAGTTTGTCAAACAGCGAGACACATTGCCCGTGAGTAATGTTGATTCTGTCGGCAACAATACTAGACGGAAGAAGAACGGACCTCTGTTCCCTGAGACAGTGAGAGCAATAGTGTGTGGTCCATCAAATTGTGGGAAAACCAATCTTGTGCTGTCCCTGCTGGAACACCCCAATGGTCTTAGATTTGAAAATGTATACGTGTTTTCAAAGTCGTTGTAGCAACCAAAGTATCAGTTACTAGGGAAAATATTAGAACCCATTAAAGAAATTCAGTATTTGACATTTAGTGATAATCAAAGTGTACCTCCTCCAAGTGAAGCTCTACCTAATTCTGTGTTTGTGTTTGATGATATTTCGTGTGAGAAGGAGAATAATATACGAGATTACTTTTGCATGGGCAGGCACAGATCAGTGGATTCTTTTTACTTGTTTCAGACATATAGCCGTATACCGAATCAGTTGGTTAGAGACAATGCTAACTTGATCGTAATCTTTAAACAGGACGATATGAATCTCAAACACATTTACAATGACCACGTCAACACCGACATGACGTTCAAGGAGTAAAAGAACCTATGAGGGTACTGCTGGAATGATTGTAAAAATGGATTTTTGGTTATTGGCAAAGACTGCGACATGTACCATGGAAGATATCGCAACGGATTTGATTCATTTTTGAATAAATAGCTGCGCACACTGTCTTCTGACATCATTACAACCATGGACAAGTTTGGGAGAACTTCAACGACACAGAATAAGAGAGTGTTTGTGTACCCACCACAGAACATACTTCTTACGAATGATGGTAATATGGATTGCCAGGGTAAAGTACTCAAACGTGTAGCCAAGCACGTCAGAGACGATGATGTTGCAAATAAAGGATACGTTCAAGCCATGCACCGGGATACCATTGATAAATCCTTGCGTATGGTTGTCGATATGGAGAAGAAACTTTCATACTCAGATGAAAAATTTCGTTTAAACCAGGATTTATTTTCCATACTGAATGAATTAAAATCAGCAAGTGCATCCATCGTGGTACCTATTAACCCCACAGGTGAAGTGATCGATGAGGCGTATGTATTAGAAGGAGGGTACAATTATTATGAAATTCCGACTGATGGAACAATCGTTTCCATGACTGTACCAAAAGGCATACTCGTTAAACATAACTCACGTGAATATAATAAAGATGTTCCACTCAATGTAAAACAACACGATAAACTTAGTTTCCATGTTAAAATGTCCGACTCCCATGTATTAGCCGAACTGAGAAAGCCGCACCCTGTCAATCTCAATTTGAATGTATTTTTCAAATATGAAATAGTACAGTAAACACACACAAGCTTCATTCGGTGTGTAAACATGGACCCAACAACAACAACCAAACGTGGTATCATAAAGGCCCGCAATGCAATTCGACGCAAGTTACTCGAGCTGAAGACGGGTCAAATTGACTCTGAGAGATTCTTCAAGGATTCATTAAGACCTGTGACAGATACTATGGAAAGAGTTTTCTTACCTCAGCGACATATACAGCAGCAGCAGTCTCCTCTCTTGATCAAAGATATCTTGAAGTCGAGATTATGATTCTGTGTATGGTGTTCGATGGAAGAATGATTCACTAATGATTGGAAACTCACCTATTACTATTGATGAAAATGTGATTGTAATCGATGGTGATGAACAGGGGCGGATCCAGGATTTTGTTTTGGGGGGGGGCTTGAGCGGACTTTGGTTTGGGGGGGGGGCTTGGCTTCAGTAAATTTTGGTTCAGAGGGCTTGCGTTCAGTGGATTTTTGTTTTTTTGGGGGGGCTTGAGTCGTAAAAAAGGTAGTATTAATAGCCTCCTCGGGCCTCAATTCCGTAGAGCTAAAAAAAAAAAAAAGGTCTCAAAACTACAACGTCAGGGGTTGACCTAGATACGTTTGGGGGGTATACTGTCAAAGACTTGAAAAGCTACTTTGAAATATTAAACAACACGAGTGCCCACAGAGTAAAATTTAGTCCATCTGGTAATATTCTGAAACCAGCTACCAATATTAAGTATAAAACCATAATCTCTAAAATTGTCAGTCTGTCTGGTTCTGGTCTTCTTCCCATGAAGGAATATGTGTATTGGGACGATCCGAATGAACTCGTTGAAAGATTGAAGTTACTTACCGCATCGACATCAGCAGGACATACGGCACACTCCAACGAAATTTTATCAGTGGTTGAAGAACTTCGTGAAAGAAACATTATATTGTAACATGGATCAAGTTGTGGCAGAACTCCATCGACCAGCAAGAAGAAATTTCCCAAGACGTCATGTAGTAATTAAAGGACTCGATGATCTGTGGCAAGCTGATATTGTGGAAATGATCCCATACTCTCGTAAAAATAGTGGCTTCAAGTATATACTGATGGTGATTGATCCTTATTCAAAGTATGCATGGGCAGTACCTCTCAAGAACAAGACATCTAGTGTGGTTGCTGATGCTATGAAGAAAATACTAAGTGGTGGTCGTGTACCTAAAAACTTACAGACTGACAACGGAAAAGAGTTTTACAATTCCAAGTTCAAGAATCTCATGACTAGCTATGGTATTAATCACTACTCAACATATACCCATCTTAAAGCATCAATAGTTGAACGATTAAACAGAACTATTAAGAATGCAATGTGGCAAGAATCCAGCAGGCGTGGTTCACATCGGTGGATTGAACTTCTTCCTCAGTTAATGTGAAATTATAACAACAAGTGGCATAGCACCATTAAAATGAAACCTTGTGATGTAAAGGACAACTCTTTACTTTCTACAGTGTACTTCCGTGTGAAGACTACCACACCAGCAAAATTCAAAGTTGGTGACCATGTTAGGATTAGTAGGTTTAAAGAAAAGTTTGACAAAGGCTATCTGCCAAACTGGTCAACTGAAGTGTTTACCATCAGAAAAGTGAAATTATCAAATCCTGTAACTTATTTACTTAAAGATTATCAGGGTAAAGATATTGTAGGAGCATTTTACCAGCAAGAATTACAATTAACAAAACACCCAAGTACATTTTTTGTTGAACGAGTAATAAGGAAAAGGAAGAATATGGCATTAGTGAAGTGGTTAGGTTTTGATAAATCACATAACACATGGATAAATGTAAAAGATTTATTTAAATTATGATTCTTCAATAATAAACATCAGTACAACATATATTTGTTTTTTTTTCTCTCTCCTCATCCAGAGCCTATTTTTTTTACAATTTTCTTTGACAATATAGAGTTTATTTTTACAATATAGATCATTTTTACAGTGTATGACTAATACTAAATACAGTGCACTGACAAAACCCCAGAGAAAACATGACATTATTTACATTAGAAAACTTTATCAACAGCTATTTACAACTCATGATCAGGCATTAGACAACTTTATCAATTTCTATTTACACGTCATGTTTGTCACATTAGACAACTTTTTTCAATTGCTATTTACACATCATGTTTGTCACATAAGACAACTTTTTCAATTGCTATTTACATATGAACAAAACTACTATTTACATCCCACCCTCCAGTGCACTGTAATAATATATATACACGGGATAAACGCTATATTTAATCTTCATTCACACATATATTTACAAAATAGTTACTCTCATTCACTCTCTGGTACAGACTTGTGCCCCCAAGGTAGGGTTCCAATCCCGTCGGGGTAAATATAGCGTTTATCGTCCAATCTAGACAGACCCAGCTTGGATACTTTAACAGTAGTAATTCTATGTAGATTAGACTGAAATCGTTGTTGGTTGTGAAACTTAGATGGAGCACCATGTAAACATTCTATATAATCTTGAATTGTAAGTTTTTTTGTTACTGTACGCCCCAGACCCTTGGCCCGTCTTGAGGTCTGATCGGTCTCTAGCCGGAACGCATACATTTTCGACCTAAGACCCGCGAATTCCACAATCAGGGAACCATTCGCCTCATCCTTCATAACCCCAACTACCTTTTCGTTATAGGGGTCTATACCGAAACGATTGCCGGGATTATATCCAGATGAGTCGAATTCCTCCCTGTTGCGTTTCATCACTTCATATGGATCACAGCCGTTCACCAAACAGATGAAACTGTCTGTGTCCATATAAAGTAACTTGGGGCGTATAAACTGCAGAATGGCGAATTCATAGTGAAATCGATACATCCGCAGTTTGGACAGATCGAGAATGCACATCCCGACGTAGAGCGGCTTGTTGAAAAGTATCCGTACTTTCGCCATCTCCAGAGCCACAAAGTCTTTCTCGAAAATAGTCATACGCCTAAAGTGTGGTGAAGCCACATGCTTCCGGGCACCGCGGCGGCCCGGCCAACCTGTACACAATTTCACGTCGCGGTGTTTTCTAAGGTTCTCCATGGTTTTGCCGAAAATTGAATTGTTCATAAGTTTGAAAAAGTCTCTCTCAAATTCTGATTTGGCTGACTGACGAGAACGCGTGTTGAGAGAGATGTATTCTTTCAACCACGATGACTGGTTGAAAGAAATTACCCGGTGTACCGTGCCCAACTTCATCCCCAAGCCTATACATTGCTGGAGGACTCGGTAATGGAGAACATACCGAACCTTATCCTCCAGCGTTGTCATCAGCTTGGTGAAAGAAGATCCAGGGGCGGCTGTGTGCTCTGGACATGGCGGTAGGTCTGCTAGATTGTCGTGTATATCCTGGGGAATCGTCAAGTCTACCTCTAAAACGAAACCCCTAGGTGAGTCGGCTGCTACGCTCATAAAGTCTATGCTAGCAATCTGCTCGGCCGATAACCATCGAAACCCTCGAGAGGGTAGATACTCCGACATGGCCCAGCCGTACAAATTGTTTACATCAAAATACATGATGAAATTTTCAGGTGCGTCGTGGTTTTACTCCGCCATGTACCGGTTATTTGCCTTGGCGTACCTATGGACGCACTGACAAATACCACCACGAATTCCACGTTCGAAAAAGAGAAGCATGTCGATATCTGTCAGAAGATCCAGCTCGACACGCGCTCTCTTTAACATGGCCTGCCACGAAAGGCCTGGAGCTGTGAAATGGTGGGCGGGGTCCAGGGTGTACTTGTCCAAACATACAGCCCTAAATTTTTCAAACAGATCAGCAAGAAGCCGTACATCTGTCCCCATGTACAGACTTGCGTATTCTTCTAAATTCTTGATCTGGAAAACCCGCCACACTTGTGTCGCGTGTTCGTAGTCGTCATCCGAAATATCAGACTCTGACAACGAACTGTAAAATTTAGACTTGGGAGGGAGCGTGGCCTCTTTGAGTTTATCCCACGAATCCATGTATTCGTAAGGGAAAACTCCTTTTCGCTTAACCAGTTGGAACTGCTCGGGGTCCGTGAAATGCTTACTGGTAATGTGCATGTCACGCTCCGCAAGAGACCCAACCAGCTTATCTAACGAGGACTGCATGAAACGGTACGAGTCCAGGAACCGCAAAGTGATTGATTTACCTTTAATCTTTTTAGAAAATGAAATATAACGTTCAGTGTTGATGGGTAGGACATCCATCCCATCTTCATCGAGGTGTGCTAAGGCCCTAACAATGAAGTGCGCATCATACCCAGACAAATTATGGAAAAAGACGGGTATGTGCCTTTGATTCTTGTACTGTAAATTACAGTTATTGTGTGCAGCCCCTCTGAAAGCACCTGTGATGTGGCAATGATCGCGGACCTTAACGGCCCCCGGTTCAAAGCCGTCACCACAGATGTGGCATACCGTGGCACTGGTAAATTTTGCCTCATCATCAGCCGACATTACAAGAGGTGTGACCGCCTTGTAAATTTCATCAACGTCATGGGCCAGGTTCACGAGTTGTTCCACCAGCCACGTCTCAGGATTTTTACCCGAGAATGAGTCGAATCGGTTCAGCTGAGTGTCGTATGCGCAAACGACCTGGTATGCCGCAGCAAAAGGGATGTGTTCCTGGACTGATGTGGAGTGAGAGGCGTTGGGGTCGGGTCTGCACGTATCAAAGGGTTTCAACAAACATTCAAAGTCCGCGTAAACGACGAATGGTACACGCTGTTGGTGTACAAAATCCTTAAACTTTAAGGTTTTGTTTTCGTCGCCGGGTAGGTCAACTCTTACAGCGCCAACCCTTGCGCAATCGACCTCATGGCGTTCCAAGAGATCTTTGCGACTGAAATGCTGCAGGCATCTATCACAAATGAAAATTGCATTTTATGCTAGTTATATGAGGATCTGACTAACTTGCGACAAGTTCTTGATCCAGCAGTAGTGAAATTTATCTTCACCCTCTGTAATCAACAACATGTTTATATGGAAACCGCGTTTGACTGCAGCATGGTGGAGGGGGCCTACAACTCTATGTTTTTTACCGTCTGGTTCCAAGCCGTAGACATTGATCGAATATTCAGGGTTTTGCCTCTCAAATTTAGAAATGTCTGACAATTTTACAGGGAAGTCTATGCCTGCAAAATCTAAATCGTACTTGGAACATGCTCTTAATATACTTGCTAACTTCTTGCGCGTTGTGGTGCACCTGTTCGTGAAAAGCCAGGATCGTCCAAAGAAAACAACGATCATACTTGTTTTTAACATTGACAATTGCCTTTCTTTGCTTGGATATCGGATGGCAGTGCTATAAATGAAGAGCCCCGAAACAGTGGTTCGTATTTAGCTACATGGATGTCGAGGGAGTTAATTTGATCGAGGCATTTGCCACTATCCCGGTCCTGGAATTCACTAAATCTCTTCTTGATATCTTGAAACACATAGACTTCATACCACTCTTCCAGGGAAGCGCTTAATGTGAGTTCGCGCATCTTGGGCATAAAACAAATACGGCTGACGTTAGTGACATTGTTCTTCTGAATTTGGAAAAGGCAATCCAACCCCACCTGGCATTTTATAGCCGGTGTTGAAGGATTGCGAATAATCGCGGAAATTTGATCATTAAAAATTTTGAAACATGCTCTAATAAAATTACCAGGATCTTTAAAATTTTCAGTATTTACAACAGTGATGTGAAGTAACCTATTCCCGTAAGCACTTGTCCTGATAGTTGGCTTTAAGCGCGTAGCATCCGGCTTACCTGTTTTTTCCCCACCCTCATTAACGCCGGACCCGGTCGCTTGAGTGTTGGGCAGCCACTGGGAGGATGGTTCGTCTGTCGCCCAGAGAGCTTCAATCGGCGACAAAGTAGCAAGCAGCTCATCCTCCAATGGTTCTGCCCACGCGCTGGTGCTTGGCTGTGGCACGTCTGCGATGGTAGGAATGCCCACAACGCTTCCAGGTCCGGCGGCGACATATATACATCTGCAACAAAAAAAAATAGTCAGATTTCATGGTTAAAAGTCTAAGAGATAAAATAATTTAAAAAAAGTAGAAGAAATACCTTACCTGCCATTTTAATCCTTTTAGATGGTCCTTCATCATCATTATCATCATCATCATAATCATCACCATCATTCATCCTTTTTTTTTGGAGGGGGCCCGAGGAATCATGTTGACCTATAACAAAATAAATTTTAGTTAGACAAGGAAAAGAAAGAAAAACTGAGCATTAACAACTGAATAAAAATAAATCTACAGAGCGAAAATTATCTAAACACTTACCAACAAAGATGCCCCCAGGCTGATTGGAATCATGTTCATGGCAATCTGTGGAAAAAAAATCATCTTTTACTGCACAGCCAAAAAGGTTTAAAGTAATTCAGTTAAGAAAATTTTTTTTAACTTACAATTGGCAAAATACCTCGCCAGCTCAGAGGATGCATTAACACCGCTAGCTGAAGCATTTACAGGCTCTACAACAGAAAAAAAATTAAAATTTTAGATGGTTACAGAAAAAAAAATTTAGTAACAAATAAGAATATATCTATAGTACTTACCCCTTGCAAAATCATTGTCCGAAAAATTAGTTTCAGCCAGATACTCACTAGCATTCATAGGCTCTACAACAACAACAAAAAAAACAACAACAAAAAAAATAGTCATATTTCATGGTTACAGAAAAAAATTAGTAATAAATAAGAATATATCTATAGTACTTACCCCTTGCCAAATCATTGCCAGAAACATTACATTCAACCAGATACTCACTAGCATTCACAGGCTCTGCAACAGAAAAATTTTTAAAATTTTAGTTGGTTACAGAAAAAAAAAATTTAGTATCAAATAAGAATATATCTATAGTACTTACCCCTTGCAAAATCATTGTCCGAAAAATTACATTCAGCCAGATACTCACTAGCATTCACAAGCTCTACAACAGAAAAAAAATTAAAATTTTAGTTGGTTACAGAAAAAAAAAATTTAGTATCAAATAAGAATATATCTATAGTACTTACCCCTTGCAAAATCATTGTCCGAAAAATTACTTCAGCCAGATACTCACTAGCATTCACAGGCTCTACAACAGAAAAAAAATTAAAATTTTAGTTGGTTACAGAAAAAAAATTTAGTATCAAATAAGAATATATCTATAGTACTTACCCCTTGCAAAATCATTGTCCGAAAAATTACTTTCAGCCAGATACTCACTAGCATTCACAGGCTCTACAACAGAAAAAAATAATTTTTTTTAGTAGCAATCAGACGCACGAGAAGTTAAAAAAAATTAATTACAGTCAAATACATACCTCCAGCAAAAGTGTATCGCAACACCAGCTCCGGAGTTGAGACAACTCGTGGTTCTACAATAGAAAATAAATTATAGTATGAAACATGGGAATATATACTGCAAAAATATATTAATTTATTTCAGCAAACTTACCACTCGCTAATTCTTCTTCACTAAATAGTGACGATATCGCAGGTAGATCTGAAACAGAGAAGAAGAAAAAAATTAGTTTGAATAGTTTAAATTAATCCAACTAATAAAAATAAAAGGAATTTCACTTACAGTTTGTGAAGAAATTATCCACATCTGCGGCAGAGAGCACCGGCAGTTCTAGAAAAAAAAAAGAAATACTAAGTATCACTGGTATACAAACATGCATGATAATTTATTATTTAAAGTCACTTAACATTACCTGAAGCAGACTGAGAATGTTCCATGGTGTAGCGACGATCTAAGCGCTACCAGCAACTGAAGGACAATGAGGCCTGGCCCATGTGGCGGTAGCTATTTATACCGGTGGGGTGTCTCAATCATGGCGCGCGCAAATAGCTTGCTTAACAGGACGCTAGCCCGCGCGGCACACATTTCGCAATGGTTAATGGATATCAAACATAGATAACTTTCTGTATGTGTGTTGAAACATTTCGCAACGGCTAATGGAGAGCAGGCCAGAGCAGTGACAAATATTTGTAGGTTTCACCGAGACCAAAATGATGCATGCCACGCCATCTACCAGTCAGCCAAAGAACTAACGGGAGCTGCCATCTAGCCGCCGATCGGTGAACTAACGGTCCAGCGCAAGCCCGCCCGGAGCTGCCATCTGGGCGGCCGGCCAAAGAACTAACGTGTGACGTCATACGACCTTGGCCGCCATTGGTCCATTAGAATTTCCCGCCATCCAACTGTGACGTCACGCGGACGAGTGGAGTCTCTTTACAGTTGTCCAAAGAGCTTATCAGGCTTGCTTCCCCCTTCTCCTCCTACTTAGAGTTATTCATAATCGTAAGAGGCTGCACTCTTTCGATTCGTTTGAACTTTACAGCGTGAAAATCACCACCAACAATCCGATGTATTCCATTCATGCCCATGTCGGGGCGGTGGCAGCAATCTTATAGTTTTTTCCCGGTTCAAAAAATTCTCAGATAATACACTGGTGGAGAGAGGCAGATAAGTGGGAACGACCCCTCGTGAGCCCTTCTCAGCCGCCTGCGCACGTGCCTGCTGATCAGTGCTGCCTCATTTACAAGATTAAATAATAATGAATGAATTATTCTGTGATAACTTATAGAAAGTATAAAGGTGCCGTATGTTAGTTTTTTTTTTACTTATGATTTTACGCCTCGTCGACGGCTAAGGTCATTATAGGCGGGATGGGACTGGGGACAAGGAACGGGAAGGAATTCGGCGATGGCCATTTTGAAGGAAGCAGCCGGGAGTGATTTGGGGAAACTATGGAAAACCCAAATCTGGATACCCGGACGGGGATTCGAACCCGCGTCCTCCCGAATGAGAGGCCAGAACGTTAACCATTCACCCACCACGCTCGGTCGTATGTTAGATAAGAAGATCAAAATATTGAATAAGCACGTTAGATGTAATTGTAGAATAGGTGGTTGCAGCCCCACAATTAGACCCCGGAACTGAACCCGTAAATATCGACCTTCTTTGATTTTTTTAAAAAATTTTTTATTTATGTTTATAATAAAATTAAAACTAGACTACATTGTATTCAACATAAAACTAGGAGGAAATCACTAATATTGACAGCTTTTGATAATAAATTTGAGTTCTGGAGTGGAATAAGTGCGTTATTGCGGAGATAAGCAAAATACGCCAATTTCAACCAGCGCTTGAGCCCGAACGCTTCTTCCGAGAAAAAAACTTTAAAGGTGAAATTGGTAGGAATTTTTATGTACTTTCATTTTGAATAGGTAGGTTAATTACGAAAGGTTGATAGGTTTATAATTATAAGCAAAATACCGCCAAAAAATGAGATTTTTGCAATTTTTTCAATGTTGTGTCACGAAATTTTGTTAGCAAACCTCAGATTCGGATTCAGCACCCCAATACACATATAGAATGGAAGAAATCAAAACTATCTCAAAACTTTACAGCTAAGGGCCCTTTTAAACACCTATTGACTGGACTAATAAGGCTAGGCGCAAATTGAGACGCGTATAGCACGTGAGACATGACGCGACACGAGCGGCATGATGCGCGTGGGAGACACGCGTAGCTAGGAGGTCCGCTAATTGAGACGCAGTTTCCAAGTGGCGCGCGTACCACTCGCGTCTGAAAATACACGACACGCGAAGAAAACATTTTTTATTATTAACATTTGTCGTTATTTAGAATCAGATGGTGCCAAACATGGAGTTTTGCTCTATTCCTTGCTGAATAAGAAATTTAAGTAAACTAACGAGTATATTTTGTCTAAAAGGAAAAGCGGATGCGGATTTAAAATTCATCAAAATTGATATTGGAGCTGTGGGCAGATTTATCAATGGAAATTTATTTGCTAGTAGCGTATCGGGCATGAAAATAATGTAACACATGTTACTACTTCTGTCTCCTGAAAGTAAACCTAAGATTGCTTAGCCGATACCACACTTTTTTTTTTTTTTTTTTTTTTTTTTTTTTTTGGCAGACAAGATCTTTATTTTAACAGAAAATATTCAAGGAGGCATGTAACTGAAAATTATGAACACAAAATTTTTAACGCTTGAATTTTTCGAGCTCGACAAACCACGGAATGCCCCTTCGGTATACTGTCTTCATGTGTTCAGGAAACGGTTTGATAGTAAAGTGGACACTATGAAAGATATTGAATCAGCTCCCATTTTGAGCAACTACTAACTTTAAAATAATAACTGTAGAGAAAGATGAAGATGTAACATACCTGTTTTATTAGAAAACACATTAAAAATAAACTTATTAACAATAAAATCAAGATTTTCTAAAAAAAAAAATAAGAGTATATATTATGTAACATTTTATGCATTATTGTAAATAAAAACACCGTCTATTAGCAACTGGTTTTATTGATGTAAGCTCAGACGCGTTTCGCCCTTGTGGAATGGGGCATCGTCAGTGACTGTGGATGAATATACATGTTGGTGTTAACAAAATTACTATATTAATATACAAAATTAACTAATAATAAACTACATTCTACTTACGACTTATGGTTGAGGCAGTTACATGGTGGTCAGGAATAGCTCCATTTGCACTTTTTTGTGACGTGAACCGTAGTTATGGTTCCACATAACTATGATAATAGCTGTTGTTACCCTGTTTTTGGAGGTAATCCTACCACTGTTTTCAAATTTATTGAAATTGACAATTTTTTTGTCTGATGAATAGCAAAACCTTGTTGTTTACATTCGTTTATAGTGATGCCAACCTAATGTTTTTTTGCTTGTAATATTACGTCTATGTATTACTAAATTATGTCTCTGTTTGTGCAGTGGTGTCAGTGTTGTAATTTACTTTTTATGTGTATTATATTCCTGTTTCTTGGTTATTTTTCACTGTTTTAAACAATGTCTCATTTGTTAAATGAGTGAATTCATTAAGTACAGTTTGCGGTTTAATTCTAGATGTGCGACTGTTAACGTGTCGTCATCGTGACGTCACGTTCACGTACAGTCAATTTTTATGGCTATTGTGCCCTCGCTACGCTCGGTCACAATAATTTAAAGCTGTAAAATATCAACATAAACTGATATCCCGAAGGTGGATCAGATGCAGGCGACCGCTGGTAAGCGGCCGCAGATGTCCGATAACACAACCAATATTGCTAATCTTCGCGGGTTCACTGCCGGATGATGATAAAATGCGAGCTTCACCTCAAACATTGAACATCTGTTTGTGTTATCGGACATCTGCGGCCGCTTACCAGCGGCCGCCTGCATCTGATCCACCTTCGGGATATCAGTTTATGTTGATATTGTACAGCTTTAAATTATTGTGACCGAGCCTAGCGAGGGCACAATAGCCACAAAAATTGACTGTACGTGAACGTGACGTCACGATGACGACACGTTAACAGTCGCGAGGCAGCGGTATCCCCATCTAGAATTAAACCCAGTTTGCTTTGATGCAATGGCTTTGTGAATATGGTAACTTTCTTGTACTGTAAGTAGGTGTTTCTTGTGATTATTTATTTTCAATATTTTCATGTCTGTCTGAATCGTGGTGGGTTGGTGGTTATGATCTAACAAATGTTCTGCAAATGTTGAGTGATTTGTACATGTAATGGCTCTGATGTGTTCTTTGTATCTTGTAGTAAAGTTCCTGGTTGTCTGTCCTATGTATTTGGCTTGACATTGTTGGCAAATCAGTTCATATATCCCTGATTGCTGGTACTGATCTATTTCATTATGGTTGTTTAGGTGTTTCTGTACTGTGTTGTTTGTCTGAAATGCAATTTTTAGCCCTTGTTTTTTGAATATGTTACTTATTCTGTGAGTGTGTTTGTTGATGTAGCTCATTGTGTACCATTGTTTTTTATTTTGGTTCAGTGTGTTGGTGTGTGTGATGTTGAATGTGGTCTGATTTCTTATTTTTTCTTGGATTTTAGTATTGAGCTGTCCAATAAGTTGTTCTGTGTACCCGTTGTTTTTTTTCAATTTGTGTGATTATGTTGTCTTCTGTTTCAAAATCATTCTTGGATAGTGGTATGGTATTTAACCTGTTTAGCATGTGCCTGAGTGCTGCCTGTTTATGGTTTTGAGGGTGATTGGATGTATTGTGTATTATTGTGTCTGTGTGTGTAGGTTTTCTGTATATGTTGAATGAGAGGAATGATTCATTCCTAGTAATTGTTGTGTCAAGGAAATTCAGATGTCTATTTGTTTCCATTTCAATAGTAAACTGTATGTTGCTGTGGATGTTGTTAATTTCACTGAGGAACTGGGTGATTTCATGATCTGGTTCATCAATTAAACAGAGAATATCATCAACATATCTGTACCAAAAGATTATGTTGTATTTTGTGTTTGTAAATATGTGGTGCTCTATGTGGTCCATAAAGATGTTTGCCATAATGCCAGAGACAGGCGAGCCCATAGGTAGTCCTTCGTTTTGAATATAGTATCTGTTGTTGAATTGGAAATAATTCTGTGATGTGATAATATGTAATATGTAAGACTGGAGATTTTCTCGGCGTTGTAAATGAATAAAATTTTCTCGGGTAACTAGCCGAGTTAGTCCATCGTTTGACCACGACGTTTCGGCGGTCACAAACTCTGCCGCCATTGTCAAGTGACTGCTGCCGGTCGGTTATTGAGGTGCTTATATATCACGCGAAGTCCGCGCTACGTCATCCTTTTTCCGGTCGGCCAATGGCTAGTGACGGGAAACGTTGGCCACTAGCGGGAAGCGTTCCTATTGGCGGAAGCCATTAGCTGCTGGTGGGTTCCGCTGATTGCTGGCGCGCAAGAGAGGTGCGTGTTTCCCAATTGTCCTGCTGCACTCTCATTTTCTGGATTGCTGGGCTCCAGGCTTTACTTAACTGAAATCCAGTATCTCTGTTAACGAGGTCCTTCGAGATACGAATTTCGATAGCTTCCGAAAAAACACTGTCCCAATAACCTCTCGTACGCGCAAGAATTCTTGTTGCTTTGAAATTAAAGCCATGTCCCGTGTCAATACTGTGTTCAGCAACCGCTGACTTGTCGATCTGGCCCAGGCGGACGTTGCGCGCATGTTCGGCGCACCTTTGGTCAATACATCGTGTTGTTTGTCCGATGTAAGCCTTTCCGCATTCGCAAGGAATGCGATATACGCCAGGTGTTCGTAAGGCTATATCGTCCTTGGGTGACCGCAGTATATTCCTAATTTTGGCCGTTGGTCGGAAAATGGTTTTAATGCCACATTTACTTAAAATTCTGCCAATCTTAGCGGTAGTCGTTCCGACATAAGGAAGGAAGGCGAAGCGGCTCGGGTCTTCCTGCTGTCGTATTTTCCTCCTTCCTGCTCGTGTGCAAACCGAGTTTATTAACGCCTCGTTGAAACCGTTCTTGCGGAAAGTTTCCCGTAAATGACACATTTCCGCCTGCGAAACTATCCTTGTCACATAGAGTTCGCGCCCTGTGCACCAAGGTTTCCAGTACTGATCTGCGTTGGGCCGGGTGGTGGTGGCTGCGCGCGTTGAGATATAGATCAGTATGTGTTGGTTTCCTGTACACAGAATGACTTACAGTGCCATCAGCTCTCTTTTCGATCAAAATATCCAAAAATGGAAGGCGGCCATTCCTCTCCATCTCCATTGTAAATTTAATGTTTCCGTTGATCCCATTAAGATGTTGTAAAAATTCTTGTAGACTATTGATACCATGCGGCCATACTATAAACGTGTCGTCAACATAACGAAAGAAACAGGTTGGCTGTTTTGGGGCACTTGCTAGAGCATGTTCTTCGAAATGTTCCATATAAAAATCGGCAATTGCTGGGGACAACGGCGAGTCCCATAGCAACCCCATCAACCTGCTCGTAATATTCCTCATCGAATTGAAAGTAGGTTGACTGGAGCACATGACGGAACAGTTCCACTTCCTTGGGAGAAAAGTGTTTCGCCAGCAACGCTAATGTGTCCGCTAGTGGCACATTCGTAAAAAGTGACACGACATCGAAGCTGACCATGATGTCGTCTGCCCCCAGTCGAAGATCTTTCAACACGTTTATGAACTCAGCAGAGTTCCTCACATGGTGGGGACTTTTTCCCACGAGTGGTGATAGTCTACTTGTTAGATATTTTGCCAGTTGGTAAGTAGGTGAGCTTATAGCACTCACTATCGGGCGTAAAGGAGTACCATCCTTATGTATCTTTGGCAGCCCATACAATCTAGGTGGAACCGGTGCTCGTGGCTGGAGGCGCTTGCTTGTTTCGGCGTCTATTCCTGATTCTTTCAATAGCATTACAGTTTTCCTCGCCAATACCGCGGTAGGATCCTTAGTAAGTCTCCTATAGGCGTCGTCATTTAACATCTGCGACAACTTCTGCCTGTATTCATCCGAGTTAAGGATGACGGTCGAATTTCCTTTGTCTGCAGGGAGGATAATGATGTCCATATCCTCTCGTAGCGTTCGAAGAGCCTTGCGTTCAGATGTTGAAATATTTGCCTTCGGAGGTTTAGCCCTGCGTAATATCCTACAAGCTTCCCTCCTAATTTCCTCAGCAGCGTCGGATGGAAGACCCCTGATGGCTTGCTCAACGCCGCTAATGATTTCCCTAGTGGGAATCTCTCTTGGAACCGGTGCGAAGTTTAGTCCTTTGGATAACACGGATATCGTTGCGTCGTCAAGATTTTTTCCAGAAAGATTCACTATAGTTCTGAGTTCAGGCGAAGACTGAGGACGTTGGCTCCCTGGAAGTTTTTCATATTTAGCGCATTGGCGCGCCGTCGCTCGTCGTTGGTGTATCAGGCTGCTGGCTGTTGTAACACCGTCAACCCATTCCCAAGCGTCACGGGACAGTATTCCAGAAAGACGCAGATGGCACTGAAGAAGAACCTTGGAGGTTTTGTCCAGCTCGGATCTCGTGAAGTGAACCCTCTCCCTAACGATGGCGGAGCTTGCTCGTCGAAGAATCCTCTTGACCGCGGCTGATGATATTGGGTGACGTATCTCTGCGAAATGTGGCACGACATCGTTGTCCCGGCAGCGCTGAAGAAAGGCCAGCGTGGAAAGCAGCTTTGCCTTCTTCTTTCGAAGTTTTTCCAACAGCCGGACGCTGCGGAAGATATCCTCCCCGTAGAGGTTAACTATGTAAGACTGGAGATAGGATAGTTTGCAGGCGGAAATGTGTCATTTACGGGAAACTTTCCGCAAGAACGGTTTCAACGAGGCGTTAATAAACTCGGTTTGCACACGAGCAGGAAGGAGGAAAATACGACAGCAGGAAGACCCGAGCCGCTTCGCCTTCCTTCCTTATGTCGGAACGACTACCGCTAAGATTGGCAGAATTTTAAGTAAATGTGGCATTAAAACCATTTTCCGACCAACGGCCAAAATTAGGAATATACTGCGGTCACCCAAGGACGATATAGCCTTACGAACACCTGGCGTATATCGCATTCCTTGCGAATGCGGAAAGGCTTACATCGGACAAACAACACGATGTATTGACCAAAGGTGCGCCGAACATGCGCGCAACGTCCGCCTGGGCCAGATCGACAAGTCAGCGGTTGCTGAACACAGTATTGACACGGGACATGGCTTTAATTTCAAAGCAACAAGAATTCTTGCGCGTACGAGAGGTTATTGGGACAGTGTTTTTTCGGAAGCTATCGAAATTCGTATCTCGAAGGACCTCGTTAACAGAGATACTGGATTTCAGTTAAGTAAAGCCTGGAGCCCAGCAATCCAGAAAATGAGAGTGCAGCAGGACAATTGGGAAACACGCACCTCTCTTGCGCGCCAGCAATCAGCGGAACCCACCAGCAGCTAATGGCTTCCGCCAATAGGAACGCTTCCCGCTAGTGGCCAACGTTTCCCGTCACTAGCCATTGGCCGACCGGAAAAAGGATGACGTAGCGCGGACTTCGCGTGATATATAAGCACCTCAATAACCGACCGGCAGCAGTCACTTGACAATGGCGGCAGAGTTTGTGACCGCCGAAACGTCGTGGTCAAACGATGGACTAACTCGGCTAGTTACCCGAGAAAATTTTATTCAATATGTAATATCTCTATTATCTCCTTGATAAGTGTGCTGGGAACTGTGTTATGTGTTGAGAGGTTATTTTGTATTATATGGATTGTTTCACTGACTGGAATCACTGAAAACATGTTCACCACATCAAATGATAGAAGTTTTGCTGTTTGGGGGATTTGTGTTGTCTTTATTTTGTCTATTAATTGCATTGTGTTCTGGATATTTCTGTTGTTGTGATATCTGTAATTTTCATTGAGAAACTCATGTGTGAATCTACTTAGTTTGTATGATGGTGCATTTCTAAAGTTTATTACTGGTCGTATAGGAATGTTTGTTTTGTGAATTTTAGGTTGACTTCTGAGATTGGGAGCCTTGGGATTTTTTTGGGGAAAGATTTGTTTTTGCCAATCTGTGAGGATATGTTTGATGTTTTTAAAGCACTTTTTAATGTTGTTATGAAATCTGTTTGTAGGATCTGATTTTAATTGTGTAATTGGGTTGCTTTTTATGAACTGTTCTGTTTTTTCAATATATTCTGATTTTTGCATTAATACTAAATCATTACCCTTGTCTGCTTTTGTTGTTACTACCTCATTTCTCTGTAATTTGGTTTTCAATCTTTTAAGGGTGCTGTGTGTGTTTGTGTTGTGTGTGTTAGTGTATTTTGAGTTTATATGCCTTATTTCTTTTGCTATGAGTTCTCTAGTTAAACCTATGTTTAGTGATGTGTTTTGTGCTTTTTCTTCTTGTGCTATTATATATTCTGATTCTGTGATGATGTTTTCCAGGAAAGTTTCTTTCTTTGTTGTGTTTGTATTGTGTTTTAGGCCTTTCTGTAATAGTTGTGTCTCTTGTTCATTTAATTGCATATCAGAGAGGTTGATGAGCCTTGGATGAAAATTGTGAACAGCTGTAGGTCTATTATTCCCCTTTTCTGTAGGTTGTGTGTTCTGTTTGTTTTTCAGTGTATTAATTTTCTGATTGTGCTTTACTTTAATTGCATCAATAATTAGTGATGTGTAGTTTTCAACTTTTTCAATTGTACTCCTGAGGACATCTGGGTTGTTTAGATTTGCAGCAAGTTCAAAGTGTGTGGTGTACAGCGTTCTGTTTTGTTGGGCTTTTTTACTGTATAGTGCTCTTATTTCATTCATTATCGATTTTCCGCTTTTAACTTTGCTTTTTGTGCTGGTTTTGAGCTATTTCCGACCCTGACGTTTACGTAGTTCGGTATGAGGTTATACTGAATACATAATTTATTAAATTTGATATTAAGAATGGTTTTGTGAAGACTGAGGTGCTGGTTTTTATAGCGATGGTATGTGGCCGTAGGAAATGCCTGACGAGGATGCATAATATGTGGTATATTGGCCATCCTTCCGCAGTTGCTTATTACACAATAATAAGCAATAATAAGACTAAAGACCAGGTAGGAACACGGGTGAGCTATGGAAAATTGTGGACGCGAGGGGGCGAGCTTAGTGTTGTAAAAAAACATGTTTTTTTTTCTTGGACATGTTTTTTTTCATAACTACTAAATTTCAAATTTTTAAGGCATTTATCGTTTAATATGACTGTTTTAGAGTTTATATTAAGTACTTATCTTACTTTAAAATCTACTATATCTTTCTGGTTCAGTAGAAAAAAAAAAATACAAAAATATTGGTAACATTGACTGAAGTTTTCTTTTACGAATGGGGACTTCCCGAAAAGGCTAGGTTGCGTGAGAAGGAATGCCCGTTCGGCCGTTCCCCATTGTTTGGATCGATACTCACTATTTGAACTAGTGCTGCCAGGCCCTACAAATTTATCTGTAGACCTACGAATCTTTTAAAAAAATTAGGAAATTTAACTACGGTTTTTTGCCTCTTTTTATTACTTGTTGTGCTTTCCTTATGTTCGTATACTTGTTAAACTCGCAGCGTATAGTGATAATACTGAGTCATTGTCAGTAATTATGAATAATTTCCTTGCAACCGTTGGCGTAAACCAACGATTGAAAACAAATGAAGCTCCTATTTTGTATGATAATAGATTTAAATTCAAACTTAAAAGACCGTAATACAGAACTATCGGCGCAGTCTTCATTCACAGTGTGTACTTTGCTCACAATTTAAAATTGCAATCTCAAAAGCTTTTGCATGCAATACAACCAGTAAAAGAAAATGTATCTATTTCTGAAGTTATGGATCTAGAGGGGACAGAAGAAGAAACAGAAAATTCCAACTCCGACCGAACTAGTGTTGGTAGTGCTGATACTAGTGAATGTGGTACCGACATAGAAGATGAATAAAAAATTATGTTACCTATATAGATACATTTATGAATCATTATGTAAGATATTATATGATTTAGTAAGGTTTAAAAACACACATGTAAAATGTAAGTTCCATAAATAAAACTATAATTTATCAAATATATTGTTTACTGAAAAAAAAAAAAATTTAGGAAAAAAAAAACAAATTTAAAAAAAAAAAATCAGGGTACTAGGTTTTTTTTCACAAATCTGAAGAAAAAAAACATTTAGGTGAGCTGCCACTCGGTCGACTGTCGTTGCGGTGACGGTACAGGCCAGTACTGGCAAAGTGCAGCTCGACCTTTACAGGTAGCAACTGAGACACACACTGGCGCAAATTAAAATCCCAACACCCATACGATGTTGTGATAAATGAATGAAATTTGGCCCCAAGTATGCCCACATGAAGAGTATTAAATGATTTAAAATTGAAAGTTTTACATGTAATAATATGAGAATTACGGTGCTATCTATTATGTAAATTGCTATTCTTTTAACGTACTAGTGGCGTACAGTGTGGTGTAAAATGACACTTTGTTGTCCACGAGTTCTTGTTGGCTAAGTATGCCCGGGCGAAAAGTGAACTGTATACACTCAAATGTCTAACTGTGAGAGAAGTCGGAGAATTGACGTGTTTTAAAAACGTGCATCATATCGTGAAATCTCCCAAAGGATTGGCCGTAGTGCATTGTCAGTATACAGACTTGTTACACAGTGATGAAAGAAAGCTCTAATACTCCAGGTCTATACTGATGGATAACAGCACGTGAAGACCGCCAAATTGTGTGGGTGGCTGCTGCTGGCAAATGGTTGACTGCAGGCCAGATCCAATCAGTGGTTACAGAGAGAGTCACTCCCCTCCCCGGACGATTGAAAACCAATTGCTTGAAGCTGGAGTACGCTCTCTGAACCCTATGCAATGTGTCCCATTAATCTGATTTCATTGCCAGCATCATCTAACCTGGCGTAATGCAAAACATAAAAGGACATGTGAATGGCGTACATTTGTGTTTACAGACGAGTCTCGATTCTGTCTCTGGCAAAGTGATAATTCACGACATGTTCGGAGGCGTATTGGAAAACGGCTTACCTGCTGTGATTTCAGAACATCACAAAAATGCAGTCACCGGTGTCATTTTTTGGCGGCAATCAGTTTCAACAGCATGACTGAGTCGGCTGTTGTTGAAGGCACAATGACAGCCCACCACTATGTGGACAGGGTACTGCATCTTATTGTGATACCCTTCATGTTCACCGTTCAAATCGCATCTTACAACAAGATAATGCCCGTCCTCATATTGCGGCCATCGTTACACAAGCCTTGCAAGGAGTTTCGATCACAATTTGAACAGCACAGTCCCCAGATTTGTGCCCAATAGAGCATGTCTGGGATACCAGGAGTAGAAATATTTGATCACATGGTGACCCAGCACAAACTGTGCAACAACTGACTGCAAAAGACATGCAGGCGTAAAGAGAAATACCCCAAGAAGACATGCGAAACACTTGTTGATTCAATGTCGACAAGAATCCACGAATGTATTGGTGCTCAAGTTGGACGCATTTCTTACTGAAAACTGTATCTAAAGGTAATAACTTATCCTGATCCATTTCCATTTGCTATCATTTCTTCTGGGTATGACCCTGGATATATCTTCAAAGTTTCCTAAAATTCTATCATTCCTGTATGCATGGTGAGATTCTAATTTTTGCCAGTGTAACTATAGGGCAACCATAATATTTCGCTATAAATTTTTAAAAAAATTCTAAAACTACTCAATCATTTGTTGTTGAAACGTTAACATAGGTTGTATTTAAATGACTTCGCAAGGGATATCGAGAGGAAAGTTAACAGAAGTGGCTTGATCCAAGTAGAAGCAATTCCAGACCCAGATGGGGTTCCATCGGTGCAAACCCAGAATCCGGGTCCCACAAGTCGTGAGACCCTGGGAGAGACTGTATAGTCAGAGAAGCAACTCTACATTAAGTTCCTTCATAAATATAGAACAATAAATGCAATATAAAAAAACGATTTTTTTTTTTTAAAAATAAACGGCTTAGGTAATATAAGAATATGCCTTTGCGGTATTTGCCGTCTTTACATGAAGTACTTCACAAGTGAAGTATTTCACTATCCGCTTAAGATACACGTAGCTACAGACTTGTAAATATGACATTTTATGTACTGAATACCGTCTTCAAGTGTTAATTTTACATTTCTAGCGCAGCTATGTAGCATATAAATAAAAATGATGTAAACGGCTTGAATGTTCGCTCAGTTTGATCAGGAACAAAAGTTCGACATCCCTGTCGATTTAAGGAATACACCTGTATTCAACAGAGGGGTTACCCATAGTACAAATTTTCTTCTTCTCTAAATTTATTATGGAAAATTCATAGAGAATTATACGCTTATTTATTTCATCGCGATCATATTTGCATATTCTCGATCAGAAGAAAGCATAGCAAACTTACATGAACCTAGAATTTAAGTGCTTACTAATGTTACGATTTCGCTAGCAAGATACGCGGTTCCGACTGTTTTTTATTTATTTATTTAAATGGCTTTCGGCCTTATCAGCCACACAGCCAAGTTCTTTGCGTTTTATGACAATTCACATTTCATTACTTTACAGTTCTATTTACATATTTTAACAATTTACATTTCATTTCCTTTACAGTTTTAAATATATATAATTTACATTACAGTTCTATACACAACAGTTATGGTTCCGACTGTTTTAAACACAAGCTTTACAAAAACTGATTACCAACGACGGACGATACCATCAACGAACACTTGGACCCGTTCAGATTGATTTGAAACCTGACAGTATTGCTAGTTTAATGCACAGTTTTTACTAGCATAAATTCGAACATGATACGATTTCATGTCGAATATAGGTGCACTGTCGATAATAGGCAGGTACGCAGAATGTAAATCGGATAACGCGAAATGTACTCAGTTTGTACATCACGAATCTGTCAGATAATAAATTCAAAAATTACTAGAAAAACTTCAAAGCACTTGTAAATCTTAGCTTGAAAGCTAATGGAATTCTAAATAAGCAAAACAATTTTAAAACCTAGACTACGCCTATTCCGATATACACTTGGTTTTCATTTCCAAATTTTCTCTAAATATTTTCGAGGATTTACAATTTAACTGTCTAATTACTATGATTTTAGCAATTATATATAAACTTTAATTTTAAAACTTCCTCTTTTTATACAAGAAAACTTACATTATATCCACCGCCGCTTCTAACAAACCAAACAACAGTTACTGACGGCAAGCACAACAATGAACGATTTCTTGTGATTGTTGGAGCTAGAGAGCGGTGCTCTCTGTTTAAGCGCACGGTATTGTCAACAATTATATTCTACTATAACGAATGAGCACAACCGCCAGGATCGCATTTGAAAAAGCGCTAGATCAACCTAGAAACAAATATTCATAACAATAAAAGTAGATGTGTTTGGACACCAAAGGATAAAAGAAGTTTATTATTATTTTTTTGTGTCACACTAATTTCGATTACTATTTTGGAAATGTGGGTGTCACCCCCAAACGGGTGACACCCGGGGCGGACCGCCCCCACCTCCCCCCCCCCCTAGCTACGCCACTGCGTTAACATTAACACAAATTGGCAAAATTATAAAAAAGCAACGCTCAGAGGTACAATTAGCCGTCATGAGCAAGCAAACAATTGTGTATTTACTTTTAAATCCATCTCAGAATTAATATGCATGAAATAATGATATTTGGAAACATTGTACAATACAAGTTATGACGATCTCAGGCATAGGTATCATAATACTGTAACTTTACATTTCAAAACAAATCATGGGCGCCACGAATCAACAATATGCCAATCGAAAATAACTAGTTCTGGCAAATTACGCCGCTAGCTCAGGGTTTTTTTTTGTTACAAAGTTAGACATGGATCTATCCTCTCAAAGACGCTTAAGGGTTCAGTTTCACGGAATGCACAATCAGATGGCTCGGTCATAATAAGTTACCATTGTAGTTCTGCGTCTGCAGTGTTCGGAGATGACCCACGGTATGTGAGACTTGTCTCACAATGCGGATACAGGCACATCCGTACTGGTAATGCGCATCATCGCATTACTGGCGGTGTCGACGTGCGAGATCCGCTCCAGCCATCGCCTCGCTATGTAAACCGGCAGCTTCAGTTTTCCGGACTGCAGCAGTTAGCGAGAACAGTCAACTTTCGGAGTCCACCACAGACTAGCATAGAATCGAATGAAGCTTGTCGCTCTTCTCTCTGCGAGGAAATTTCTGGTTCCATCCCCTTGCAGTCTCGAAGATCACATTTAACAGAAAATTCCAAGGATTTTAAATTATGTGCTCATTTGGATTGGATCTTGAGGTTGGCCACCTAATGTCAAGTGATATCCCCGACATCTTATTTTCCCCGCGTATATCACAGCGGTCGGGCATATTCGGCTAAGTTCGGGGACGACCCTTCGCTCGGACGGCAGGCATTTCCCGCTAGGTGAGCGACCTTGTTGACCGCCCATCCCCAGGGAGCAGAATGTATCGTAGGGCAAAACCTTTATCCGCGACTTCCGGTCGCCGTGGTTCGGGAAGGCCACGAATAGCTTCAAGCCTACACAGCTCAATAAGTCTTTAATATTCGTTTTAACAAGATACACTGAATGTTCACCATTGCATTACAGTCCTCACTTAAAATCTTGCGTACTTTAGGAAATTACAACAAAAAAAAAACCTATTTAGGTGGTCGCCCAAGATTTTTGTAAATTACTCTAACATTATGATTTATATAATAAAAAATGCACACTAGAATGTGGCGACAGCGCGTCACGTTATAATAGACTATTATAGAAACAATGCTGTTCTGTCCTCATCCTGGAAATGCCAGATTTTTGCCTGGTCGTCAAAATGGTATCAAAATGTATAATATTCCCCCACCTGTATTATCTTCATGGAACACAAGTGGATCGCGAACCGCAGGGTGAGAAGCACTGTTATATAAATGATAGCTGTTGCTGAGTTCTACCAACAGTGTTACTAACTTTCTCGAGCTGCATAATGCTCCAGAGTAGGAGTGTAACAGATTTCCGCATCCGCAAGTGTGGAAATTTCCCGTGAAATCCTACATCCGCTTTCGCATCCACAATTTTTAATGCGGATGTATTGCTAATGTTTTGTTTACATTGCTATATATATTATTCTTTTCTCTTTATACGAGATTATGCCCATCGTCGCTTAGATAGCAAAAAGAGTGGTTGTTTTTTTCTGACTATCTTGCAATAAAAGTTACAATGAACTGAACGGTATTATTAACTAAGTGACGAATTTATGTTTGAACTTGGATGTAAAGTAAAGTGGCCTATTCACGGTCCAACTTATAGGATTTCCGTGTAGAACTACCGTAGGATGCGCTCACCCATTCACGCTACTAGAAGGGATAAAAAAAAAAAAAAAAAGGCGAGCACAGAGATACGCGGTTGCATGACCTTGTGCTTGACTCTTGAATTAGTTGAGCCACGAACTCCGCAAAGTTCATATGACAAAGACTGGTTTTTAGACGTGCGTAATTATGCAAATAATTCACTTGTGAAATCATCCCACGTTTTTTTGTTGTTGAACGATGAGACAAAAATAAATATATATGGCAGTATTATATGGAAATAGAATTTATTTATGAAAAAAGATAGAATTTGACACAAAATATATATTTATTTTGATTTTAAATTTATTTCCGCAAAGATGACATCCGTTAAATCTTGCAATGGCGTAGCTATGGGGGCGGTCTGCCCCGGGTTTCAACCGTTTGGGGGTGACATTTCGAAAACAGTTATCGAAATAAGTGTGATACAAAAAAAGAAGATAGATTTTATCTTTTGGTGTCGAAACACACCTACTTCTATTTTTTTGAATATTTGTGTTTGAGTTGATCTAGCTTTTTTTCAAATGCCATCCAGGAGGCTGTGCTCTTTCGGAAGCGGCAATGATTAAAGTTTTTTTGTATAAAGCGAGGAACTTTAAAATTAAAGGATGTATATCTAAAATTGCTAATATCATGGTAATTAGACAGTTAAATATTAAATCCTCTATATTATTTAAAGAAAAATGTTATATTTTCATTTGAAAATGAAAAAAAGCAACCAAGCGTGTGTCGGAATACGCGTAGTTTAGGCTTCCACTTGCATTGTCCGGTCATTAATTAAGCTCAGACATTTTACGCGTGAAATGAAATTCATTTTTTTAAAAATTGTGTTGCTTATTTATAATTCCATTAGCTTTCAAGCAATATTCACAAGTGCCTTGAAGTATTTTACAGTAATTTTTTAATTTATCATCTGACAGATTCGTGTTGGATAAATTGAGTACATTTCGCGTTATTCGATTTACAATCTGTGTATCTACCACAGAGCACCTACACTCGACATGAAATCGTGTCATGTTCAAATTTATGCAAATAAAATGATTCAGAAAACTGTGCATTAAACTAGCAAAACTGTCAGGTTTCAAGCAATCCGAACGGGTACAAGTGTTAGTTGATGGTATCGTCTGTCGTTGGTAATCAATTTTTGTAGAACATTTTTTTAAAACAGTTGGAACCGCGTATTTTGCTAGCGAAATCGTAATATTAGTAAGCACTAAGTAACTCTAGGTTCATGTAAGTTCGTTGTGCTTTTTACTGATCGATAATATGATCGCGATGAAATAAACAAGCGTATGATTCTCTAGCAATTTTCCATGATAAATTTAGAGGAGAAAATTTCTATTATGGGTACCTAAATCCTAACGGGTTCCTTAAATCGACAAAGAGGTCGAACTTCTGCTCCTCAAAAAAAGTTGAGCTTAAATCAAATACTGAACGAACATTCGAGTCGTTTACAACATTTTTATTAATTTTTTTATTTATACGCTACAGAGCAGCCCTAGAAATTCGAAATTTACACTTGAATACAGTCTTTGGAATATACAATATCATATTTAGGAGTCTATAGCTACCTATATGTAATATAAAATACTTCAGTTTGTCACATTACAAAGCGATATGCTAACTGTCAAATCTCATCTAAGTCTATGGTGTCGATAGTCGATATCCATTACAAATACTACGTAGCAGTAAACTCTTTGAGAGTAGCAGCAGTCTGTGTTTGAATGTCGCTGAGTGAGGTAGCGCGCGCGGCAACGTGTTGTGTTGTGTTCGCGGGAAGCAGACATGTTCTACAGAGTGTAAACGGACTCCGAATTTCGCGCATCCGCGTCGGCACTAAAAGAGTGACTGTCGTTTACGACTCGATTGGACTGGCCACGTTGAAACAACGGCATTAACTTTCCGTTAATAAGTGTGTTAGAAAAAGTGCTTCATCTACAGTGACTGTTCTATTAACAGTGGAGTTGGTAGAAACTGTATTTTATGCTAAGTGAGAATACTGTTTCACACTAGCGAACCTGTATCTTCGCATAAACATTATTTTTCAGTTGGTGGTCGGCGTATACGTGTTTCTAAACTTAATACTGATTGAATAAACTTGCCTCAACTTCAATACTTGGTGTACTTATTTTCAGTGATATAGTACCCTACACTGTTCTAAATATTCAAGTTATTTACAGAGGTGATGAACTGTCTTACGTTACGCCGGCTATCAGCTGTGGCGGCCGTATCAACAAAAGAATTAAATCAAGAACGAAGTCTGAAACTATCCATTATGTTGGTCAAGATATAAACATAAGTGAACTATTAAATTAAAACTAGTAAAACGGAACACCCCGGTAGTTTTACATGGCAAGCCGTGACTGGACAAACTGTTATTAATTAACCAGGTGTCGCATTTCTTAAAAATGATCAGTGTTTAATTCATTAAGAAATGGTACCGTGTTGCATTTACGATGTGATTATATTTTATGTTTTATCTTTATATTGTCTTATCATAACATGCCTCTTTTGCGGCTATAGTAAATAATTAATCTTTTAGCCATTATTCTGCACAATTTAAATCACTCTTTATTATTTTAAATACATTGTTCTTAAATACATTATCGGACTTCTTCCTGCAAGTTTTCCTTAGCCGCTGCTCTAAGCAAACTCCTAGTTGATCTCTGGGGGATTCTATCATTACCGTGGCGCCACAATCTGATGATTGATTCTTATAGAACGAGACGAGACAAATTGAAAGTAAAGAATAAATATTTTTGATATCTCGCTTAGTTCTCGAGATATCGTATCTCAAAATTGACGTAATTAGGTTGAAATACGGCCTGGACCAGAAGAAAAATTTCGATATAGCCAAATTTGATGATAAATTCGTATGTAACTCAACGAGACAAATGGGAAATAAAGAATAAAGTTTTTTGATATCTCGCTTAATTCTCTAGATATTGTAACTCAAAAGTGAGGATGTTAGGGTGAGATCCGGCCTGGACCAGATTTTTTTTTTTCACCAAAACTACAATTTCTATACAGTGGAAATGCACAATAGGTGTTTTATTTTCTTCCTAGTGATTGTTGCTAGGTTGAAATAAGGCCTCGATCAGAAGAAAAAACACCAAAAGCAGAAGGAACTATACCTATGACTGATTTTTAACATACTATATCTCAAAAACCAAGCGAGATATCAAAAAATTTTATTCTTTATTTTCGATTTGTTTCGTCGAGTTCTGGAAGAATTCATCATCAGATTTTGGCGCCACGGTAATGATAGAACTGCCGATCTCTGTATATCTCGTTGCTATGGAAACCCTTTTTAAAAGAGTATTGATAGGCCCGAGCCATGGAACTCATATTTTAAAGATTTCATTATAACATATGTTATGCTACAGCCCCCCCCCAAGTTTACCATACCATTTTCCATTAATACCAATATAAATGGTCATGGTAAACTTTCTAGTAAGGAGAGCTTACATTGTACATTTGATTAACAAACACATTTTTTTTTTTTTTTTTTTTTTTTTTTTTTTTTTTTACATATATCTAGGACTGATGGCTTGATTGACTTTCCTAGTTGGGTCTCCATGAGCCGCGACTGTTGGAACGGCATATTGTCTGTAACACACATTGTGACACAGAGTTACTGTCCTTATCACTTAAAAAAAACCAAAACTACACTAAGTATATTATACTACAGAATTGTTATTTAATAACATCATCTTTAGCTGTCATGGCCTCCACCTGTTTACCAAGCATACCATTCAAATAGTTAAAAATTCCATTACCTGCCCTTGATACATTATATTCTTCATAAGCCCGATCCTTTTGAACAATTTTACTGTTGGATAACGGGCAACATTATTTAAATCACATGTTTGGTCCCTGGACCAGTACAATCAACCCTCGCTAATACGACTGGGACACCATTGTTTCTTGCTAATCTAGCATCACCATCACAGCTTCATTTTTATTTTATTTCTTCAATACTTTACATTATATTCTCCCCATAAGTACTAACTTTTCTCCACTTCACTTCATCTTGAATATATTCATATATAGGCTATGAGAGGTACCAACAGAGTCATTTATAGGTTCTACCTGGACCTCAGCTATGTCTGTATTAACCAAATCCTGAACCTTTCGGTATCATTTAAAGGCAATGCATGGATCGGGGCCTTATTTACAGGAACTGAGTCTTGACTGTGCTGCTGTACCCTCTCTATATGATATTTTACTTCTTAATTCATTACACATTTATTCTATCATAGTAATACCTTGTTTCTTCTCAACTCATTCTATTCATTCTAATGCTCCGGTATACCTTACAAACTATATATTTTTTTACAAAGAAAGTCCTAATAGACAATAAACTTTTATGTAATGGTATGCTGTGGTAACAGCCGAAGACTGCACATCTGACCAAGATCATCAATATTGGTAAATGACAGCTTCCACTTAGTGGTTATAAACTTTTACTATCATTACAGTTGAATTGTGCGCAGCCACAACAATCAGTACTATTTACAAGCGTTTTGTGGCACTGAATAACAATAATATGCTAACTACAACTTAATAATAATAATAAATTCCAATATGACAGAGTTTATATGTACACACCTGTGCCCTGCACTAGTGTTAAACCCTTTCATTGACCTTAAAGCAATTCATCATTTTCTGAGTTGTAGGTTCAATATTCTGATTGAATTTGTATACAGGATGAGGCAGTAAGCATAGCTTACCCCTCTACAAGAAAAGAAAACCTTTTTTCTATATTTCCAGTTCACCTTTTCCCAGTTATTCATACAAAACAACTGTCTGTTTACAGTTAATCTTACTTTGCCAGAACAGTAACATGGCAAACCAACTTCAAAAATATGTAAAGAACTCTGAGAATGTTCCACACCATTATTCTGTAACTGCTTTGGTTCATAATCACAAACATAATTCTCCCCAACAATAGAAAAAATGTCACAGTTTACATCCTTCAAAATCATCAAACTACCCAATCCATCTACATTCATTAAAATCTCTTCCATCTCTTTTTCATGACCCCTTTCTTTGACATGATTTACATCACCATTAATTGTAACATCACTCATCTCATATTTTTCCCTTACAGTATTAGGCCTACTATCATTACTTTCAATTGTATTACCTAATGATTCACAATGAATTGCATTCGTACTTTGTTCAAACCCTCTAATTACTAGACTCTCATTGCATACCTTTAGTTCTTCATTTGTCCTTGTACACTGTTTTTCAGCCCTTTCTACAAACTTATCTAACTTTGCCTGTACATCAGTTTCTGATCTAATTATTCGATCCTCTAAAGACCTATAAGAGCTTCTTATTTCCTCACTTAATTGTGTTTGTATAGCGGTAAGTTGTGTAGTAAATTGTGTTTGTATAGCTGTATAGGGTCATTCAACAGAACAAGCTATATTTGCATTCTCTGACAATATTTTAGAAGGAATAAATGATAAATTAATTACTGTGGGAATTTTTTGTAACTTATCTAAAGCATTTGACTGTGTAGATCATAAAATTCTGATACAGAAACTTAAGTATTATGGTATAGATGGCATTATTAATAAATGGCTTAGTTCATACCTTCTAAATAGAAAACAGAAAGTGTCAATGGAGAATTTTAAGGCTGCCTTAAGAGGTCCACTGTTTTCTGAGTGGAAATTAATCAGATGTGGAGTACCTCAGGGTTCTATATTGGGGCCACTATTTTTTTTAATATATATAAATGATCTACTCTGTGTTTCATCTAAAAACTCAAAATTTGTCCAATTTGCAGATGACACAAACATAGGAATTAAAAACACTCCAGATTTATCTACAGAATATATTTCAAATTATGTCTTTGAACTGATTAATAAATGGTTTAAAGCTAATGGCTTGTCTTTAAACTGTGATAAAACTCAGTATATGCAATTCAGTACATCACACAGATTAACACCTGACATAGACATAAAATTTGCAGGCCAGTCCATTCAAGAGGTAGATAGTGTGAAATTTCTAGGTTTGTATATTGATCATAATTTAAATTGGAAAGTACATGTTTCTGACTTACTAAAGCGATTGGGAGCAGCCACATTTGCAATTCGTACAATTTCAGGTTTAGGTGATCTCCGTATGAGGCAGCTAGTTTATTTGCTTATTTTCACTCCTTATTGCCATATGGAATAATATTCTGGGGCAATTCTACCCATAGAGACAAAGTGTTCAGAGCCCAAAAGCGTGTAATAAGAATTATGTGTGGGGTTAGCAATAGAACTTCATGTAGAGAGCTGTTCAAGAAGTTAGGGATTTTAACATTAGCATCTGAGTATATATACACATTAATGTCCTTTGTAGTCACAAATTATACTTTGTTTGGAACAAATAGTAAAATACACAATTATGGCACTAGAAGTAAAAATGATCTTCACAAGACTTACAAGTCATTGTCATTTGTTCAAAAAGGGGTCCGATATTCAGGGATACATATCTTCAATATGTTCCCAACACATATTAAATGTCTAGTAGATGATAAGAATAAATTCAGGAAAAAATTGAAAGAATTTTTAATTGACAACTCCTTCTACTCTGCCGAAGAATTTATTTCTAAGGTATCTAAAAAATAACTGCCAGTATCTTGTGTAAATATAGTTCACATAATTAATTTACCATGTATGCTATGACTGTACATCTCCTGGTGTATGTATTTAGTTTGTTACGTCATTGTTTACGGTACCATATATGTTATGTACACCTTGTGGTGTATGTAATATTTTGTTATGGAATTTTTTTTTTTTTTAATGTACCATATATGCTATAACTGTACATCTTCTGGTGTATGTATTATTTGTAATGGAAGTGTTTAATGTAACATGTATACTATGACTGTACATCTAGTGGTGTACTTATTATTTTGTTATGCAACTGTTTATCTGTAACTTGACAACTTTCCACATCCCACAGAGCCAGTCTCTTATATTGGGATCAATGGAAAATGAATATATTGTATTGTAAGTTGTGCTGTAAATTGTGCTCCAAATCTAAATAGTATTTTCTCTAATGCACCTACAGTGACTATTTCATCTTTCTTATTTACAGAACCCGAAGGATCACAAATAACCATTGCACCTGGCATCTGATTAGCCATTCTGTAGAAAGTTAAGCAATACCCCGCGTCCCAAAACTAGTATCAATAAAATGATGTGATATAATAAGTTATTTGAATAAACAACGAAAATTCGAAAAGATAGGTTATGTTAAACTCCCAAAAAAAACGTAAAACTAATTCTACCCGCACACCACTTCTGTCACAGTCAACTTTCTTGTCACAATCAACAAGTTTTTGATTACAAGAACCAAGATAATTGAGTCTAGAAAACACTTAACTTTAACGTATTTTGTAGCTGTCGGTTTCTACGGCGGACGTTGTCAATCCCTGGCTGGTTCCCGCTCGGCCGCTAGTAGCGCTGTGTGCTTCCAAGTTCCAACGATTCTCTTCTCTTCTTTTTTGGAGTTTTTGTTGTCTGCTAGATACTCAAATTCGTAAGTTTACGTAGTATTTCTTTATTCTTTCTGCAGCACCCAACTCCACTGCACGATCGCCATGTCGCATTTCTTAAAAATGATCAGTGTTTAATTCATTAAGAAATGGTACCGTGTTGCATTTACGATGTGATTATATTTTATGTTTTATCTTTATATTGTCTTATCACAACATGCCTCTTTTGCGGCTATAGTAAATAATTAATCTTTTAGCCGTTATTCTGCATAATTTAAATCACTCTTTATTATTTTAAATACATTGTTCTTAAATACATTATCGGACTTCTTCCTGCAAGTTCTCCTTAGCCTCTGCTCTAAGCAAACTCCTAGTTGATCTCTGTATCAGCGCTGCCAGTACAGCCAACTTATATTATACCGCTGTCTCTTTGAAATTATACAGAATGAAACCCAATTATACAAAGGGGTCATCCATTGATTACATACGTGAGTGAAAGTGCTGGGAGCAAAAAAAGTCCACGAAAAGTAAACAATGTATACATTGACAAATTTTGAATAACAAAAAGGAAATAGATATGCAGGAAGGGTTGCCAGCTCAATGAAGCAAAGGGTGCTGGAATGTACTTTACTTTTAAGTGCTCATTTTTGTATCCAATTATACAAGGCAATCTGTTATACAAACAGGATACAAGAGGTAACCAAATTATACAAGTTTTGTATCCAATTATACAATCTGGCAGCCCTGCTCTGTATATCTCGTTGCTATGGAAACCCCTTTTAAAAGAGTATTGATAGGCCCGAGCCATGGAACTCATATTTTAAAGATGTCATTATAACATCTGTTATGCTACACAGGGGTAAAACCTTTTGTAGTTTTACAAGTTGTTAAGTACTTCATGTAAAGACGACAGATATCGCAGAGGAATGTTCTTATATTACCTGACCCGTTGTTTTTTTAATTACGTCGGTTTTAATATTGTATTTATTCTTCTATATTTTTTTGCTGTAATCAGTCTTTCGACTGGCTTGATGCAATCCTCCATCTTTTCCTATCTTGGGCTAACATCTTCTTCTCTACATATCCCTTACATCCCACGTTCTGTATTATTTTCTTCATATATTCTAATCTCTGACTTTCTCTACAGTTCTTACTTTCGACCGTTCCCTCCGACGGCAAATTAACCAATCCAGCATGTCTCTTCTTTCTGTAATCTTCTTCCACAAACTTCTTTCCTCACCCATCATTTCCAAATCTCGTTCATTTCTTACTTTGTCTGTCCACTTAATTTTCAGCATTCTTCTGTAGCACGACATTTCAAATGCTTCAATTTTCCTTCTTTCCGGTATTCCTAAAGTCCATGTTTCGCTACTGTAAAGTGCTGTGCTCCACACATAGTTCTAAAATGTTTTTTGTAGTACCTAGATCGATATTTGCAGCTAAAGGATTTCTCTTTTTCATGAAGGCTGTTTTTCAGGGCCGTAACTATAAACTTGGAGGCCCCGGGGCAAAACTCCATAGTGAGGCCCTTAAATATATCTTTCCTTTTATATGCATGGGGGTTTATTCCAATTTGACAAAAATTTGTTTTTATGTATAGGTTAGGGTTACCAGACGTCCCCGTTTGCCGGGGACAGTCCCCGTATTTAGCTCTTTTTTCCCGGACAGATTTCGTCCCAGCAATGTCCCCTGATTTTTACTGTTGTCCTCAGAATTTTTTTTTTACCAAGCGAGAGTTTCTTTAGAAGCCCTGTTTTGCTAATACATTCGTTTAAAACAAGAGATATGAAGTGAACTTCTTTCCTTGTACATGCCTAGGAATAAACGAAAATTACAAGGATACTGCGTCCATGGGGGAAAGAAATATATGGAGACGACGCAAGAGACCTTCACCACGCATTGAAGTGACGCCGGGCGGAGGAGAAGTGGGGGGGGGGGGGAGGGGGGGCCTTGGCCGAACCGATACAGACACGGGATAAATGTACAAAAACCTCAAGGGGACTCTAGGATAAACGTGACGCCGCAATTTGGAGATCGATTATTATGAGACAAATAAAAAATGAAGAATAATATTTTTTGATATTCTGCTTAGTTTTCGAGATATTCTGTATCAAATGTGATATGTTTTTGGTTGAAATGCAGAAGAAAAGTCAAATTTGATGATGGATTCTTATTTAAAAAGACGAGACAAACGACAAATAAAGAATAAAATTTTTCGATATCTCGCCTAGTTCTCTGTATCAAAAGTGAGGTGTCTTGAGTTGAAATGCAGAAGAAACATTTCGTAAAAATCAAATTTTATGATGGATTCTTATATAGCACGACCAAAAAAATTGAAAGTAAAGAATAAAATTTTTCGATATCATGCTTAGTTTTCGGGATATACTGTCTCCAAATTGAGGGGATTGAGTTGGGACGTGACCTGGACCAAAAATTAATTACATGATGGACATGCAGAATGAATATTTCAGTTTTATTACTACCACTTGTAGTTAGGTTGAAATGAGGCCTAGACAAGAATAAAAATACTTATCTTTTTACCATACATCGTAAGCTTAATTGGGAATAGCTGGAAGTAGTTTCCATCGCGATACACGTTTTGTCACTATTATGGTTCTCATGAAATTACTAACAATAATAGATAAATTATTTGCCCCTTCTGGAACAACAAAACCATTCTGGTACAGACTACGTTTAGACCTAACCACAATCTCCATTAAATTGCCGCTACAGAATCAAACTATGTAGACACACCCACACACGCATATTTGAATTGCAAACTGCATTAGGGTAACAACACAGTTTGCTTCATCAAGATTCCTAGATTCCATAGCATAATTTAACACATTTAATTTCATCATATACTGTAAGTATAAACGTGATGAAAGAAATCGTAATACTAAGTTCACTGAGTCGCAATGTAAAAATCACCCCTATAAATCTCTTTTTTAACGCTCGTTAAAAAGTAATGCTAGTCTATTATGTGCAAAATAGCAAGTGTAACATAACAAGCGTCTGCGCCAGGTGTCTGCAGCAGACGACGCTTGTTAACGATGTATTATCTTTGAGTAATAGTAAGTCAGTCTGTCTCTGACCGCCGGACGAGATTGTTCGTGCGGAGGCACATTTCGGTCTAACAGTTTGGAAATTGTTGCAGACTCATGTAAAGTATTAAAGTGATTTATATAAACGTGTGATGAATAGAATTTGTGATTCGGAAGAGAACATTTTTCTTAAAGTGGCTACATGTGGTGAGAGAAAATTTTGTTGTAGAAACTCTTTATCCTACGAACTTGTAAAGTTCGATACCTTATCTAAAATCTCATATTTGGTGGTGGTATTTTTCCGTTGGGTGATATAGCTGCATCTTAACTATTACAATAAAGTCACTTTGTGTGAAGTTGCATATAAACTGTTGAACTGTTCTTTTTATTTAGTGAACCCAACGGTCGAAATTTACCTAAACCTGGCGACCGCGGCATAAGAACCTTTTTTTATCTGTTTAATGAACTTATTTGTGTTTCTAAGTAAGTGACTGTGTGCTCAAATCAGTATTCAAACTTTAACCCAACATAAAAGCTATTTGTAGCCTTGAATGGCGACTCAGTGACAGGACGTGTGGTTAAATAGGCATCTGGAGGAGAAATTAACTTTCAATTCCCGAGCATACACACGGGGATAAAGAGGACAAAAGATAAATTACGGCGAAGTGTGAATAAGGCGACAATTAGGCGGGAAGACGACAATAGTCAGAGTGGAAGATATACCACTACGACGACACGAGCCAGTGAGTCAAAGACGGCGAGTGAAGATAATCTACTCAGGGACCAGTTGGAGGTGGCGCTGCCCAGTGGGGAACGGAGTAACTAGACGAGCAGTTCCAAGCGGAGCCGAGAGCAGACGACAGGCGACCGACGTCTACGCAGACACGAGGGTGTCCGGGACCAGCCGAAGGAAGCCGAGCGGGAGCAGCTGACCCGAGCCATCCTGCGACCAGCCGAGGGGAGCCGAGCAGACCTGAGTGAAGACACCAAAGCTAAGTGGGGGCTGGCTGCTACTTGCAATTTGCTGCCAAGCGTCTCTCCCTATCCGTTCCGTGCTTTTCTTTTTTTTCCTGTAATTTCGAATCACACATAGGAAGGAAAACCGAGTTGGGTTTTTCTCTCCATTTCCAATCCCTTTGTCATTCTAGTGACACTTACTGCATATTGACAATCCAGGCGCTGGAGTATTTACGCTGCACAAGTAGTTTGTTTCTAGTTTGCATGCATTGAATTCTGATATGGTGAACGCGTTTTGTGAATAGCGGCGTTGTGTTGATTGTATTTGCTGTGAATCGGAGGGGAAAAGTAAAGCAACTAGGTAATTAACTTTATTGGATTTTCTCGTTGTATTTGTAGTAGAAACATGCCGAAAATGGGTGACGAGACGGAGTCAAACCTGGCTGATATGCTGTCTAAACTTACTGAATCCTTTAACGATAAATTTGAATCCTTTAATAATAAATTTGAATCTCTTAATGGTAGACTCGAAGTAATGGGAAAGGATGCAGAAGTTCGTCACGATAGCTTAGTCAAGGACGCAGAAGTTCGTCACGATAGCTTAGTCAAGGAGCAGAAATTGCACATCGCAGAGTTAGAAAGAAAAGTTGACAATTATGGTGCTTTGTGGGTCGGGCAGTTGAATAAGTTGTCCTCTCAAATTTCAGAGTTAACAGAACCGGGTAAGAGGCCAAATGCAGACGTAATTTTTCAAACAGGGAGCGAAGGATTAAAGAAGAAGAAAATTCAGGAAGATGTTTTTTTGTTTGATACTGTATTAGGGAATGCCTTGAAGAATGAAGGTGAGACAAATTATAAAGGGGTTAGGGCTGTAGAAACAGATGTTCTAGAATGTCAAGGGGAGTTTGTGGAAGAAAATATAAAAGAAATTTTTGAAGTAGCGGATGAAATTTTTTATGATACTCTTACAAAGGAGAAGTCAAAATTACGGGAGAATGAAGTTATACAAATTGAGTTCGAAGGATTGTCCACGGTAGCGACCGGAGAAGTAAAGTTGGATAGAATCAAAGCAGTACGACAGCCATATGACTTTGACACTAGTGACAAGAGCGGGAGCAGTGGCCGACAGTCGGCGCATACTAGCGTATGCCGGAGCACTGTTGGAACCTGGGCCACAAAAGTTTCTAGCTCCGCAACACTAGCGAGCGCGGAAAAACAAGCGGGCGAGTTGTGTTACGCACTCGAACGTAATAAAGTGGCAGAATCAGTCATTTGTATAGTGAAACAGTCCCAGTTTGTAGATAAGAAGGATAAAATTGACAGAAAATTCATTCGGTGGAAAACTAGTGAGGAGAATAAAATTGACAGGAAATTCATACGGTGGAAAATTAATGAGGAGAATGAAGTCGACCGAAAGTCTATACGGTGGAAAACTAATGAGCTCGGGCAAACAAGTGTTAAATTACCCGATTGTGACCAGACGAAAAAAAGTAATCCTGTCCTGTTATTTTCATATTTTTTCCTTCTTTTTTCAATTATCAATCCTTTTTCTGAGAGAAAATTTCTGTACTACTATAAACCCTACTTTTCCCTTACCTTCGAAGGCGCGAACAGCAATGTAGCAGCTCGAAGAAGTGTGGTAACGTGAATAAAGTGATATGAGTGATGTGGTGACTTAGAGCAGAAAGGTGTACCGGTCATTGACCTGTGTGTAGCTGGTGTTTACATCAGGAGCAATGCTTCTGACAGCAAGTGGTTCGACTTGCGCTTGAATACTAATTTAGGTTGTCTTATTATTTTGTGTGCTGTGTTTTTTTTGGTTCTGCCATTTTGTGTTTTTTTCTTATGTTTGTTGTTTCTTATTTCTCATGTACATAACAGTTTTCTTTTATGTCTCTTGAATTTAATGTGTAAAATGTTGTCTGTGAAAAACGGGAAACCACCAGAGTAGAATTTAAATTGATTTTTTGTTCTGATAATTGATATGGCCAGACATGATCAATTATCACAAGCTGTTAGGGAGGGAGTGTAACATAACAAGCGTCTGCGCCAGGTGTCTGCAGCAGACGACGCTTGTTAACGATGTATTATCTTTGAGTAATAGTAAGTCAGTCTGTCTCTGACCGCCGGACGAGATTGTTCGTGCGGAGGCACATTTCGGTCTAACAGTTTGGAAATTGTTGCAGACTCATGTAAAGTATTAAAGTGATTTATATAAACGTGTGATGAATAGAATTTGTGATTCGGAAGAGAACATTTTTCTTAAAGTGGCTACATGTGGTGAGAGGAACTTTAATCAATGTGGTAGGCCTTTTTGTTGTAGAAAGTCTTTATCCTACGAACTTGTAATTTTCGGCGAAGTTCGATACCTTATCTAAAATCTCATATTTGGTGGTGGTATTTTTCCGATGGGTGATATAGCTGCATCTTAACTATTACAATAAAGTCACTTTGTGTGAAGTTGCATATAAACTGTTGAACTGTTCTTTTTATTTAGTGAACCCAACGCTCGAAATTTACCTAAACCTGGCGACCGCGGCATAAGAACCTTTTTTATCTGTTTAATGAACTTATTTGTGTTTCTAAGTAAGTGACTGTGTGCTCAAATCAGTATTCAAAGTTTAACCCAAACAAATATAAAGCCTTTGTAGCCTTGCACAAGGTATGCTGATTTTCTACACTACACCAACAAAAATTTGAGAACAAAGTCATCCCATTGAGAGCTATGACTAAATATTTATAGACAGGGACTAAAGTTTGAAATTCCTACAGCACACTTCAAGAACAATTAGTAGAATGCAACATACTTATGAAATGATATTCCAGGTTTTTTCCTCTCTTGCCTATTTGTGCAACCGTATGCAACACGAGATGGCATTATAAAAAACTTAGACACATTACAAAATGAAATAATCACAGCATCAAACACAATGTGAACTTTGCATTTGTATGGGTTCGCAATATGGCCACTGCCGCCACCGCACATGGGCGAGAGTTTACAGCAGGCGTCACAGATTTAACGTCACTTCTCCTCCATATATTTCCTTCCTCCATGACTGCGTCTTGGACACAACAGCTTTGGAAAATCAAGTCTTCTTGCTGTGTGCAACATGGCTGTCTGTGATCCTCATTTAAAATACAAAATATAAAAAATATGTGGCTTTCAAGTTAACCTAACCTTTAATAATGTAACTTATAAAAGTACATCGCGTTATTAGGACAAATGCCAATAGCGTTCCCGGATTTGGAGAAAAAATTCTGGTAACCCTAGTATAGGTCCATGCAATTGGTAACAAAACTAGCTACAAAAGGTTCATTAAGCCAAATTTTCGAGTAATTATCTAGCTTATACAATTAAAAAATTATTAAATGGATTATTTTTTATGATACAATTTTTGGAAATTAATTATTCATTGCATATGTTTGTAAAAAGAATAAGGTGAATAGTATCTACAAAAGTAAAATACTTAAAAAAGTACAATTTATAAAAAGAGTTTATGAGTATTAAAAATTTATAAAATCACACATTAAAAATACTTGTTAAAACATTTGCTACACTGTTGTTAACATAAAAAACTTAAAACAATAACTTTTAATAAGATTAAACTAGCGGAAAACTTTTAATTGAGAATTTAAAATATGACTTTTCTAAATAAAAGCTTCAGGTAGATTAAAGATATAGTTACAATAGATGTAAATTAAGTTGGTTAAAACGCATACGTTGCTTAAGAGACAAAGAATCAATAACTGATGCAGTAGTGTAGATTGAAATATTAAAGATTACTACATTTGATTATTTCTTAAACATTTTGTTTCCTAATTTTCAAAGAAGCGAATTCATCAATTACTTTGTCAAAGTTGATTTGTTGAGCTCGATCATTCTCAATTGAAAGAAAAGCTACGCTGCTGAGTCTTACATGAGCCATTGTACTTCTCAAGTAATTTTTGATCAATCTAAGCTTAGAAAAGGAACGTTCAGCCTTAGATACTGTCACAGGACCAGTCAAATACATCATTCAAGTTGTGCAAACATCTGGGTAGCTTGATGAAACAAACCGTGGTCTACTATTACACAATTAGCAAATTCCTTAATACTTTTCATTTTCTCCTGTTTGTTTTTGAAACGAATTTTTCACTGGGCATAATTGTGATGAAAAACCTGGACTCACATCATCTGGAAACTTATTAACGAAATCAATTGCTTTTTTGTGAATATCACTTCCACTTGCATTGCCAAAAAAAAGAAAATCATGTTGTATTACTTGATAAGTGTCAAGAACAGCTTTCATCCCTTAAAAACGGCGATCAAGTTGAGTATAGAGTGTGTCTACCATTGTAGAACTCAGTGACTCGGAAACAAGATTTTGGGTCTATTAATCCCTCGTCTTCACTCAACTCATCAAAGTGTTTTTTCACTTTTTTTTAGTCTATTCTGGCGAAGTGTTTTGTTTATTTCCCGTCGACTACAAACATCTGATGCTTCAGAAACTAGTTCTTCAAACTTTCCAAGTGTTTCGGTTATCCTTAACAATAAATTACTCAATAACTCATATGCATACAACAGATCCATCGTTTCAGATTGTAAGTATTTCGATACGAGGTTGGGAGATTCTAAAACTTCGCACTGTACAACCAAATGCAATGCAAAATCAAAACTTTCAACTTAGTTCTTTAGCTGCTGTGTTTCATTGCTTTCCTTGTCTTTCCTGGAAGTCAAAGTAATGCGGGTAAGGCTTTTCAACACCTCACAAAACCTGTGTATTAAGTTTTTTCAGTGTTACTTTCGAATTCAGTGAATCAGTCTGAGCCTCGACTTCAAGTCTTGACAGCGCAAAATAATATGACCATAAAGGCAATACTCATTTTGAATGATTTAAGAAAACTGGCAGATCTCTCGGTTTCCTTACACACCATCGTTTAATACTGAATTAAGGTTATGTACAGTGCAGTGCACAAAGTATGCGTGTGGGGCTTAATACTCTGCTGCACTTCACTGTATGGCCCACTCATGGCTGCAGCCCCGTCGTAGCCTTGTCCACGACATTTGGTCAAATCCAAGTTTTTCTCTTACATTGAGGTAAGTATTTCTTCTGCAAGACCTTGGGCAGACTGAATTTTTACCTCTCTAAAAGATACAAAAGTTTCATTACTATTAACTATTTTGACATACCTGTAAACTCCACATAACTGATAAACTTTAGCAATGTCCTGAGTCAATGAAAAAACAAGCAAGCTCAACGGTAATTTCATTTTTTATTTCTAAGGCTAATAGGTTTATAAGTTCATTCTGAATTTTAGGACTGAGGTATTTCACAGTCCCTTGCGGACGCTGAATCAATTCTTGCAGTACTGGGTCATATTTTGACAAGAGCTGAACTATCGAGAGAAAGTTTCCTTTGTTGCTACGTTTTAACTGTTCACTAGATCCACGAAATGCGAGATTACATGTTGCAAGTGTTAAGGTCACATTTAGGATTCTTTCAAGAACTTTTCGCAAGAAGCTCCTTTCACTCTCCAAATTTTTGTCGAAACGTCTTCTAAAGTACAATGTTTCCAGCTCTGCTCATAAACTTCAAAAGTATGTGTGTGGCTTTTGGATGCTTCACGAACTGAAATATGTTCCGAAATATGCTTCTGTCGCGAATGTGTCACGGATATCGTGAAATAAGCACAAAATAGTTAGGAATATTCAGTTGCGTGAGAAGCCGCAAGTATAGGAAAGAGCCATTAGTGAGGCAACGACTAGAAAGTCTCCAGAACACAGATCAACAACGTCATTAGGCATGGAAGATACCAAAAGAGGTATCCGGGAAGCAGCCACCGGGGGCCAGAAATAGGTGAATAGGCATATGTATTGCAACGTGTCCCGGGGGAGTACGTGACAGAAACTACAGAAGCTTCTAGAAGGCAGATTAAGGACGCGATCAAGCGATATATATAAGGGGGTCGTTTGGCTACTGAAGCCAGAGTAGGACCGACCGCCAGAGTGTGGGGTCGGAGCTGACCAGTGCGGGGCATGGCAGCTACTAGAGAGTAGGGCCAGCAAGCAACAGAGCTAGTTAGGGACCAGCGCCAGTGAGTGGGGTTGGAAGCTGTCCGGAGCGGGGCACGGCAGCTAGACTAGCAGGCCTTCGACTCTCGCCTTCAGGCTTCATGAGGAAGCAGGACTTAGGTTCTGGCATAGGCTCTGATGCCAGTATAGGACTTAGTCGACGGAACGACATGGTCGAATAGTACTTTGAAGCCGCGCACCTCCCTGGGACTTAGGTTAAACAAATGTAGGAGTTGAACTTAGAATTCAGTACTCGCGCCTCCCTTACCCTTAGACTTTGACTCCCTTAGACTTTGATGTTCTTAGCAAGCCTTACCGACGGAACTTAGGTTCACAGATGTAAGTCGGTCTTCGTGAGCTGCAAACTTGTCTCTTGTAATTCTTGTGTGTGTTTGTTTTTATTTCTACCAGTTATTCCTCTCCGAGTTCCCTAGTCTGAAGTGAATACCCAAGTTGCAATTGATTCTAATATCAAGCTCTCATCTTCCGAACCGCTCGCGAAAGTAAAAGCCAACCAGGACGCAACACTTCCAGTCTCGAACTCCGTTTGTTGAAAACGGTAATATACGGTTACTATATTCAAGTGCTTCCGATTGGAACTGAGGGAACAACCAACATGGCAGGCAGTAGATACAATCTCATTCTCGTTTTTTTAGTAACGTAACCAACTTCTCTTAAGCTTCAACCCTGACTTTGTGTTTGTACTATAATAGTTACTTGAAAAAGATCGGCCTTGTTGATTGATTTCCTTGGGAAATAGTACGTCAGGTTGTTTTGTACCAATTGCTACCAGCCTAAGTTTCTTATCTCTATTTTCTATTCCAGTACGAAAGGCATCGCAGTATGCAGAATCTTCATCTTCCATACAACTTGGTGTATGATTGGTTTGGTCTATCACAACTTCTTCGCCTAAAGAATTTTGTTGGTTCGATTTTTTTACATTGTAAAGGTAGTCTTGTTTCAATTTCTGCACTTATCCTTATCTGCACTTAAGTTCTGTGAAACTTCAATATCAGCAGAAACCACTTCCGTTTCATTTTCTTCCGAAGTGCCTTCCAAATCATGGCTCGTTGTTTTCTCCGGCCCTAAAAAGAAACTGTGCGTCAGGGAATCCGTAAAATTTTAGTTTCAGAAGATAGGCAGAGTCAAAGAGAAAACAAATATTTTTTCCTCTTATATTTTAGAGCTATATGTACATAGGCACATACATTTAGTATATATACGTATATCAGCAGGGCTTAAATTGCACCGGAGCCCAGCGCAGCTAAAAATCCACACTATAGTAGTACTGAAAATATTAGAAGGGGCCTCAAAATTTAATTTCACCTGGGGCCTCTTGAGTGCTTAATCCACCACTGATTGTGTTTTATACGAATATAAAGAACGGACAGAAACATTTGAATTATCCACGATTTCGAATTATACGCGTTCGAATTATTCTAGTTTGTACTATTTTTTCATGAATTACACATCACATTGAATAAAGAAAACCATACATACCTTTCTTATAACCATTCCCTGTCGAGTGGTTTCCACTGTCCAGCAATGTTGATAACTTCTTCAAACATTTTGCAGCCTCCAAGTTTCTTCTTTTTAGAGTCTGTATTTTTTTTATTTCCACTTTGCTTGTGCCGATTTCGTTTCATTAATTAAACTATTATCTCAACACAAGCAAAGTAAGACTAAGTAATTAACTACATGCGTACTATCACTAATATGCGACTCTCAAGTGCACTGACAGTCCGATATTAACGACCAATTTTTTTTTTTTTAAATGGCTTTCGGCAGCTGAGGCCATACAGCCAGCTCAATGTGATTGTTATAGCTTCCAGTGAATCAGCCGTCATCCAGTGTTTATATATTGTATTTCCTAAGTATGGACACCACAGGACATTCACACAGACACACAACACTTAACATCCATACCCGCGGCCGGATTCGAACCGGCGACCTTCGGCACGCGGAGCACTCAAGCCCCTACACTACCGAGGCCGGCATTAACGAGCAGTTAGCAAACGAATGAATCATCATGAATAGCACTAGGTCACTGAAGGTCCCCGCTTACATTTGACTTATCACTCTGCAAGCACCTGGGGCGACATGGCACATTCGACTCGACATTCTGCTATCTGCTCTAGAGCCGCTTTTGCATGCGAAGCGTATGGAGTATATTAACGGACACGAAAAAACATTTACTATAGTACATTGATGGATTTTTTTATTATTAACTTTTAGCTAGGTGCTGGGTATTTTGTAGGAAGTTTAGATTTTAAAATACAATAATTTTTTAACCATCAGTTTGGGGCCCCTCAGGCTTGGTGGCCCCGGGGCAGGGCAGTGCCCCGGCTGCCCCGGCTGTAGTTAAGGGCCTGCTGTTTTTGCTAGTGCTATTCTGCTTTTAATATCATTCCTGCTTCGGCCATCGGTTGTAATTTTGCTTCCCAAAAACAGAATACACTTACTTCTCCAATTGTATTCGATCCTATTTTTATATTTAATCTGCTAGTATTTGAATCATTTTTGCTACATTTAATCACTTTAGTCTTGCTTCGATTTATATTCAGGCCAAATTCTTCCTTCAGTATTTGTTCATGCCACTCAGTAATTTCTCAATATCATCAGCCCTTTCCGCTAACAAGACAATATCACCAGCAAATCGTAGCATACTGATTTTTTCCCCTGAACACTTATGCCACATGGAAATTTTTCTTTTACTTTCTTTATTGCTTCCTGTACATAGAAATTGAATTTTAACGGGGATAGATTACAACCTTATCTCACACCCTTTTTAACTGATGCTTGATTCTCTACTTTTATTACAGCCACTTGATTCTTATATAGTTTATATTCTTCTATCTCGATACTTTAGGCCTCACTTGTTTAAAATTTTGACATGTTGTCCCAAAACTTTTTCTAAATCAACAAACGCTATAAAAGTATCTTTGGTTTTCTTGATCCGCCCTTCAAGTATTTATCTTAAAGCTAGAACAGCTTCCCTTGTACCGCGATTTTTCCTAAACCCAAACTGATCTTCACCTACTATGTCTTTTACTACCCTTTCCATTCTTCTATTTATTATTCTGGTCAGTAATTTTGAAGCATGTGATGTTAGTCTAATGGTGCGATAATACTCACATTTGTCGGCTTGTGGTTTCTTCGGAAGAGTGAAGATGATATTTTTATTATAATCAGTTGGAATTTCTCCTGTTTCAAAACTTTTTGATATGAGCTTGAATAATCTTTCAATTCATTCTTCTCCTAGGGAAGTTATGCAGGGATCTCAACAATTCCAACTGCTTTACTTCCTTTCAAGTCATTCAGAGCTTTATTAAATTCTTTCCTGAAAACAGGATCTTCCATTTTTGTTTTGCTTTTTTGAATTTCCTGTTTATTTAATTTCTAAATTGCATGTATTGCTCTCTTCTTGCTTCATCCTGAGCATTTTTGTGCTTTCTCCTCTGATCCATAAGCTCCAAAATTTCCTCTATGATCGAAGGTTTTCGTGCGGCTTGTTCGCTGAAGCATAATGTTTCTTTACCTGCTTTCATTATTTCGGTCTTAATGCATTCCATTCGTCCTAGGTTGAGCTACTTTCAGAATTACTTCTTAGACCTAAGTCTACAATTTCTGTAAATTTTTCTGTCCTGCTAGATTGTTTCAGTTTATTCACTTCCAGTCTGTTCTGCTTACATTGCTTTCTTATTCGCTTGAATTTTAGCCTGCACTTTATTACTATCAAATTATGGTCAGAGTCTATGTCTGCTCCTGGGTACGCTTTACAGTCTAGAACTTGATTCCTGAATCTCTTTTTGACCATGATACAATCTAGCTGATATCTGCCTGTATACACTGGACGTTTCAAGGTGTATATCCGTCTTACATGGTTCTTAAACAGTGTGTTTGCCACTACTAGATTATATCGTTCACAAAATTCTAACAACCTGTTTCCTCGCTCAGTTCTTTCTCCTAGACCAAAAGATCCTACAGTATTACCCTCTTTTCCTTCTCCCACTATTGCATTCCAATCACCCATGATTATTAGATTTTCCTTCTCCTTCACATATAGGATTAGTTCTTCGATTTCAACGTATATTTTCTCTATTTCTTCATCATCTTCCTGTCACATGGGCATATACACTTGTACTAATGTGGTTGGGGCGCGCTAAGTTTCTAATCTCATCAAAATAATCCTGTCACTAAAATGTTCATAATAACTCACACGCTTCCCTACTCTCTTATTCATTACAAATCCTACACAAGTGACTCCAGTAACAGATTGTGTGCCATTTATCCTGTATTCCCCAGACAAGAAATCATGTGCGTCCTTCCATTTAATCTCACTAATCCCAACAACATCTAACTTAAGTCATTCCATCTCTCTTTTTAAGTTTTCTAACCTACCAACACTATTCAGACTTCTAACATTTCACGCTCCGAGTCGTAGAATGTTTCTATCCATTCTGATCACTCTTCCCTGAGTAGTCCCCACCTGGAGATCTGATTGGGGGACTATTTTACCTCTGGAATATTTTATGGTATATGTCATTTGAGAGGATTACATGTCCTCTAATGCAGTGGTTTCCTGTTGCCTTCTTCATTCCCATGCCGTAGGTCATTTAAGAATCATCCGCCTTTAGGGGCCGTTTCCAACCCCAAGGTCTAGAGGGTTTCCTGGACCGTTCCCCGTTCTTCCACCTTCCTTTCGGAAGCCGTTGGCAAGCAGTGGGTGACTCCTTAACGGGGAATCTTTCAGTCGCCAGGCCCTCATTCGTGCAAACAGAGTGCACCACGTGAAGGAGAGGTTGACATCTTTCATCAGTCCGGCGTTGTGAAAGCCAAACTCCAGCATCAGTTCCCTCTGCTGTTGTTTCTGGAATTAGCTTCCACTATTCCACAACTTGTAACGCTGTTCTCCTCTTCTGCCATCTGTGTCCTTTGTTTTCCCTCGGCATTTTTCCTTTCTATAAATTTTCACCTTCCTAAATTTTGAGGCTAGATCAGCTGCCTCGTCCAGCAAATGCCACGAACTTTCGACGTGTAGTATGTCGAATATTCTCCTCCCTTGCAGTTGACCTTGTTGGTTTTCTCTCAAACTTGCTGTTATTTCACAGTCCCATACCACGTGCTCCGGCCTACTCTCTTCACCACATTCGCACCTGCTTGAATCCACAATATTTCGTTTTCGGCCTGTGACCTGTAATGTAGTGTAACAATCCGGGAGAGGGTTGAAAGTACACCAACTTCAACCTCTTATCTACGGATGGAAACATATCATATGTTGTTCGACCTGTTTTACTGTTTTTCTGTTCTTGTTACCATTCCGCCAACAAGAGCTTCCCAATGTGCATCTTCGATGTTACTTCACTGCCTACAAGTTCTGCTACCTTGTCTTGTTTCCCTTTTCTGAGCCAGTACATGGCACCCCGTTTCGTTACTTCAGGGTCCAGTGGTCCTACACCAATGGCAACAGTCAACGAGTTTGTTGCCACGGTTCGGTATGCTCCTGTCAATCTTAAAAGTACTCCTGGTTGGAGACGTCTGACTCGCTGTTTTGGTTTTATTTTTCTTAGATGTTTTGCCCACATACTTGCTGAGTATCCCACTAAAGAGGATAAAATTGCGTCATGGTATAGTCTTAACGTTTGGACTGGAACAGTGAATTTTCGTTTAAAAATTAATGCTTTTATTCATGACCACCATTGCTGGTGCTATTGTCTTCTCTAAGTGGGCTTCAAAATTTAAACGCTCAGCCAATTAAATGCCTAAGTTCCTACACACTGGGTTTCTACGAATGATTTACCGTCGATTATTATAGTAGGTTTTCGAGTCAGCTTGCCCTTCAGCAACGTAAATGTTGTTTTATGTGGTGCTGAACTCAGCTTGACTCTACACCAATGGCTGAGGCAATTAACTACTAAATTACTATTGTGCTCAATTTCTGCTCTTGTAGCTCTTTCCTCTGCTAATTAAAGGTCATCAGCAAAAGCAATTAGACCTAGAAGTTCAGGTATTCTTTGTAATAGTTCGATCACTGGTTCCATCCGTATATCCTAGAATATGGGACCGCAGACTGAACCTTGCGGGCATCCTTAGTAAACATCATCGTGAAGAACGAGTTCTCGCATTTCAAGGAAGCAGTTCTAAATCTGCAATAGTCCCTGAACGTGTAGAATTATCTTCTTGGACAACCAATCTCCCTGAGCCGTTCAAACAGGGTGGGCCACCATAAATTGTCGAATGCCCCCGAGATGTCAACAAATGTGCCCACTACGTACTTTTTTGTATGGCTACAAATTATTTCCATATACTGATTTATGGCATCTCCTGTCGACTTCCCCGTTCTAAATCCATATTGACTTGGATTCATTCCCTGAAATTCCCAATAGTTTTGTAATTTTTTGCATAGAATCTTCTCTTGAACTTTGCCAAGCACGTTCAATAAACAAATCGGCCGGTAAAATTTCGGTAGAAGAGGATCCTTGTCGTTTCCTTTCTTTAGAATTACCACCTCACTGTTTTTCCATATTCCTGGAATTCTAGCTTGATATAGCCATTCGTCCAGGAGCCTGCATAGGTCGGGGGTTAATTTTATGATTAGCTCCCGCAGGACCTTGGCTAGAATTCCATCCGGACCAGGAGTTTTTCCTTTCTTCTTTTCGTTTATCGCGCTTATTACTTCTTCGGGTGTAATATTACTTCCTTCCTCTTCACTCCAGCAGGGATGAAACAAGTTCCTTCGTAATGTTGCTTTTTCTTCTGTTTCCGGGATTGACTTCAGGAAGCAAAACTTTTAAAAACTCCTCCGCTGTATCTCTCCAATTTGTGGTTAGTCGTCCATCTGTTCTCTTTACTGTAGATAGTATTGTGGGAGGCCTGATTTTACCTGCAGCTGTTTTGTAAGGAATAACCCATGGATTGTTCATAAGGTTCATAAGGCTTCCCAGCATTTTTGTTTTGTCTCTCTCATCGCGTCTTTGAAAATCTGCCTCTTCTGCCTGTAGCACTCGAGGAAGATACTTCTGTCTGCTTCCATCATGCTTCGTTGATACGTTCTTTTCGCTATTCTCATGTTTAGTGGCAGTTTCTGAAGTTTTTCTCTCCATATTGTGTTAGTTGGATCTACTATCATTTTTGTGGTATCGCCATTTCATGGCACTTTGTATTGCAAATATCAGCTCTCTTGCGGCTTTGTCTACATCGAAGTGGTTTACTGGCAAATCCGGTTGATTGAACACATTTCTTAATTTTTCCCATGCAGTTTTCCTGATGTTATATGCTGTTTTAATGCTTCCGTTGCCACTACTTTCTTCTGTCTGCGTTCTGTTCATTTCATAGACAATCAAATTGTGAACTCTTGTTGTCGTGTTATCAACCACTCTCTAACTCCAAAGCAGATTTCCCGCATGAATGTTTGTAATTGATAGATCAATATTTATTCTTGCGCCAGCATTGTTGCAGAAAGTAGGGGGATTATGTGCTTGGTTTCTAACCTCTAGACCCAATTCGTTTAATAGTTCTTCTAGAAGTTACCGTCTCCTGCCAGTCTTCTTGCTGTGCCACAGAGCAGACTTTGCATTGACGTCCGCTGCAATAACTAGTGGATAATTTCCCAGAGCTTTATTTATCTGCCTTATTCTATTCAGATATGGGAAGATCTCGACACTGTACTGGAAATACATGCTTACCATTATGAAGCTTCACAACGCTGCTCTTATCTTAGTACATACCGTATGTTCATCACATAACTACCTAATTTTTTAATTGTTATTTGTTTATTTAAAACGATTATTACTGCCATTGGGTTGTTGCCCTCTATTCGTGATGTTACAGGCATGGGCCTGATTTTACCTTGCCAGTAGTATGGTTCTTGTAGACAAATAATATCTGATCTCAATTCCTCAGCCACCCTTCTGATTTCGTGCAGAACCATGGCGCTTTCCTTAGTATTCAATTGAGTAATTTTTAACATGGAGTTTATGGGTGTGTTGTATGCGCATTGCACTGGGGCCTAGGTAGTCTTGTATCGAACAGAATGCGTCCATGGGTCATGATAAACTGCTTGAATGTTTCCTCAGGATCAAATATTTCTCTCGAAAATCTTGTGGAGTCAGGAGTTGAGATGGATCTATTGGAAGATTTAGTGATCTCAGTTGTATCCTGTCAATTGCCAAAGATTGTGGGAATGTTATGTTTTTACCGCCAGGATGTAGGACTCTTGTCAAATGTCGGAGTGCAAGTGTAAGTGTATGCATATCTTCGAGTATAGTTAGCGGAAGGATATCTTCAAATACGGCGTACAATACCGCTGGATCCGAAGTAATGGGATTCGGTTTGCTTATCACAAAGTTCGAGGGTTTCATTTGGCTGGTACGTATACTTGGCTTGCGAAGATAATATTCATTTTCTTTGCAATATCCGAGCGTACCACCTCTAACAAAACGCTGACAATAAGAGGTGAAGGAAATTTGGTCCAATTGCTCTATTAACTGCTGCCGATCAGTGTGCTCGCCAGCGCTTACCATCATTTTCCGCATTTCCATCGTCTTCTTCTCCCTAAATGTTTCAGTTCTTGCAGCATTTCTTCGTCTACGAGATGGGGGATTGCCTCTCGTCTTTTGTTTTTTCATTTTCACTTTTCCAACTGCTATTTCAATTGCTCTGTATATCAGATCTACTATATTCGCCGTCATTTCTTGATCTATCCTGCAACTGGATTGTGGACTAGCCATAATCTATTCTGTTGACTAGGCGTTGCAGTAGCAGTTGATTCGTGCGAGAATCGTTTCCTTTGTTTTTGCATGACTTACCTCTTTTCTGGTATAGGATGCACGTTTGAGTCATCGACTTCTTGTCACATTGATCACGCTTGTGATCGTTTGACCATAATGACTACAATGCTATTTGTCTATTTGGCAGTGTTTACTCACATGTCCGAGGTCTCTGCACTTGACACAAGTTGGTACCACGGTGTAATCTTTGCAAGTGATTGCACTGAATTCCACGTATATTTTATGTTGCTCTAATTATAATGTGCGCATAGCTGTGCTTACTTCTATGACGTGATGAACGGTTAACTTTTCACGGGTTCCTGTCTCAAATTTAGGACAGAAATCGCTTTCGAACTCCTCCTTTGATAGTTTTACTTCAAAATTTTTCTCATATACTTTGTACACTAAATCATTTATTTACAGACTTTTTGGCACATCATATAGGATTACCAATGGTCTCCTCATTATTGGAAGCTCGCATTTTAGCTTCTCATATAATTCTTTGTGTTCCATCAATTTTTTGACATCCTCTTCAGTTTCTGCATCGATAATTACTGAGTTATTGGTACTCCTCATTTTATTAATTTTAATTTTGCCTTTTGATGGTTTGATTATTTTGGTAATCTGTTCCACAATTACTTTTGGGTTTTCGTCACATTTTGAACTCACGAAAAGAGAACTTGTTTTTGCGGGTGTGATTTTATTTTTTGCGAAGATCGCAGCATATCTTGGCCGAGAACTTGTGTTCACATTTGAATTAAGTTCCTCAATTGTTTTATCTAGACTCTCTACTTCTTTGTTTCCTTCTATGAAAGAAATCGCGACCGCCCAACTATCAAGCTTGTCTTTAATTTCGCGGAGTAGTGTTTCAGTCAATTTTTTGACCAAGTTCTCATTTAAATAGCCGACCATATTTTCACATTTTTCAGCTAGCATTGGGTTTTCAGTGGTTTTATTTGCACTTGAGGAAGCCGCCGCCATGGTATTGCGAGCGCCTTTTACCTACGTTTCAGCTGTTGGACACCGCTGAGCTGTCAACATGTTCACGTGGCGTGACTTATCTTGCTGCTCTTACCATTTATACATTCACTTCATCAATACCTGGTGACTTTCCACCTTTCATCTTACCCAGAGCTACTTCCACTGCTTCCCAAGTTTGATCTTTGTCTACCTCTCCTACATGGTTGAGCAAAGTTCTCCTGTTGTGTCCAATGTGGGTTCAGTAAAACTTCAGGATACTCTTTCCACATTCTTTTTAGTTTTTCTGTTAATTTACTTTCCATTTTAATAATGCATTCTTCCTTTTTACCGTTCCATATAGTTTTTTTTTACCTTTACTATCTTCTTCCATCAACTCTATCCATTTCTCAAACCACTTCCTTCTTTCATCTTTTAATATTTTTTTGTCCTCCTTCCTTTCTTGTCTTCTTTCCATTTGTTCTCTAAACGCACCGTTTCTTCAACTCCATTAATCATTTTGCGCTATCATGATTTTATTCGTGGAATTAAAGTTAATCGTCGAATCAAATCTTTTTATGACGCCGTACAGATAAGAATGGTGACCAGATTAGAATGATCCACATTTTCTGGTAGTTTCTGTGTTAGGATAGCACTATGTTAGATGTAAAGTTTATAGTAAAGTGCACATCTTTATAGAGGACGCAGGTTCAAATCCACATCCAGCCATTTAGAATTCGGTTTTCCATGGTTACCCGAAATCATTTCTGGTTGTATTGATGGTCCTTCCATACACTGTTTGTGCTGCTACAGTCAACGTCCTTTTAAATCTTTCCCACTCCTCTCCCACTGTCTCCATTTTTGTTGTGGGTATCTTGCTCCTTACAGTTTTTCGTATACCTATTTATTATTCCTCCCTTTCAGTTTCCATACATTTATTTTCTTATACTGTCTGTTGGATTTTCCTATCTCTTACTGTCCTTCGTTTTTAGCCAGTGCTCAGTATCTAATGCTTCTTAGATCCATTACATTCCATTTTTCCACTAAAAATCATTTAGTCCACTAAAGAATTTCCCATCTTCAGCCCACATCTTTTGCAGAAATCAAATAGCATTTCCCAATTTTTTACTCCTGCTTCCTCATTAGCTTGTCCTCGTTCTTCCTCATACCTCTTCCTTTCAGTGCTCATATGGGTATTCAGATCTCTCATGATAATAACCACTTGTCTCTCAGCTTTTCTACAAACTCCTCTTTATCTTTCTTTGGGCAGCCTGCTTGTGGTATGTATAGTTACAGTACCTCCAGCTTCTTCCTATAACATAAATAGCTGGGGAAATTGCACTAAAATAATTAAATCGTAGATTAGAGGAGGGATGACCATCGGTGCATCTGCTCCATCGCAATTAACTTAGAAATGTAAGGAAATAAAAGGACTAAATTTACAGAATTATGTACAAAATAATATTTTATCCATGATGGATTGGTGGAACTTCCGCGACTGTGATGTCAAATATGGGTTGTAAAAAATACAGCAACCAGTCACACTATGATGTTGTTTATTAAACCATTACCGGTTTCGAGCTATACCTGCTCATCTTCAGATGGTTTGTAAATTTTACATCAACAAATGCAATATACAGGTATGTATGGTTGTCCTACAGTAACAAAAGAAGTTTTTGTAAATGTTTACATCAACAAATGTATGGTTGTCCTACGGTAACAAAAGAAGTATTTGTTTATTGAGCATAAATTAATGAAGATTATAGTTTGTTATTACTTACATTTTGCATCTGAATATATCCGAAAACCAAATTAATTTACAAATACTTCTTTTGTTACCGTAGGACAACCATACATTTGTTGATGTAAACATTTACAAAAACTTCTTTTGTTACTGTAGGACAACCATACATACCTGTATATTGCATTTGTTGATGTAAAATTTACAAACCATCTGAAGATGAGCAGGTATAGCTCGAAACCGGTAATGGTTTAATAAACAACATCATAGTGTGACTGGTTGCTGTATTTTTTACAACCCATATGTACAAAAATCTATTTGTTCATATAGGACATCCGCAAATTCTCGTAATAGTTCAAGCTAGAAGTTTTTTTAGTTATCATCCTGGTCAGTTTTTGGAGCCGAGAACATTTGAAACCAGAGCCAATATAATAGTTAGAAATTATACTTACTTTTATATCGCGATATTATATCGATAGTCAGAACTTGTTTATTTTTAACGTCATCTGAAACAGAGACAATATACTATGGATCTCTAATAAATGATAACGCTCGGCAACGAGTGTAGTTCTAAATATATTGATAGGAATTGGCAGTTTGAAAATTTGAGGCAGTTTTATAGTGAGAAAGCCTCGCAGAGAAGGGGAGGTGAGGGAAACCGAATATCCCAATTTCCAATAGAAATTTTATTGATGCTTAAAGCAATTTTACAAAGTTGCGATTTTTCGAAATCCAAGAGCCACTTCTATTCAGTTTATAGAATATTAATTTAGGCATATGTAACTTTGCAATTAATAAATTAAGATAATAAATTTGCCATCAATCTTTTGAAAAAAGGTTTTAATTTGATCATTCTGAAAAATTTTCCCCATTTTTTATATTTGTATTTGCCACTTTTTAGCATTTCCAGCTCTTACTCCTCATCTACGTCCATCCAGCCTTGCATAGCTTCTGCCGTTATCAAAAATAATTTTTTCTTCAGAGACCGTTAGTTTACGAAGTATTTAATTTAATTGCAATGGAGCACAGGTTCCGGTGGCAATTTCCCTACACACCCATCTTCCCCCTATCCTGCACCTACCTACATTTGCCCTCTACAAATTTTATCTTTAAATTTTTTCAAAGTTTTCGGTAAATTATTCATAATTTCTCTTGGTAACTCATTCCAATCCCTGACACCCTTACCTAAAAAAGAGAATCTTCCTACACCCTTGTGCCTGAAATCGAGTGCCAGCTTGTGGTCATGGTCATCTTTTCCCTTCCATGCACTACTTTTCATACCTATTGCAAAATGTTTTCATGCCTCATCGCCAATATATGCCCTGTACACTCCCATGACTCTCCTCATTCTCCTCCTGTCTTGCAATGAATCCCATTCCAGCTCCTTTATCATATCCGTCACTGATTGCATTCTGCTATAATTTCCAGAAACAAATCTAGCAGCCCTTTTTTGCACCCTCTCCAACTCCTGTATTTGATACGTAAAATGAGGGTCCCATACTACACTACCATATTCGAGCAATGGTCTGACCAAAGTTTTGTAACCCAATTCCTTTACTTCTCTCGTACATCCCCTCATCACTCTTTCCAACAAGTGCAGGATTTTGAAACCTTTTCCTACCACATGTCCTATGTGTCCTGCCCAGTTAATTTTGTTATCAAAAGTAATTCCAAGACATTTCAAGTCTTCAGCAAGCAATTCTTTCCCCACCTTATCTTCATAATTAACCTTTTGTTTTTTATTTGTGTATCTAATAAGCTGACTCCTCGTTGCATTTATCTTCATTCCATGTTTACCAACCCAATTAGATATCCTGTCCAGATCACCCTGCATTTGTTTACAATCCTCTATCGTTTTGGTTCCTTTATACAGCATTATGTCATCTGCAAACAATCTAATTTCAGATAGTAAACAATCAACACAATTATTCATTAGAATAATGAATAGCAATGGTCCCAATACGCTACCCTGTGGCACACCCATTTTTACTTCAACTTCTTTTGATACTAAATTTCCTACCCTAACTTTCTGTTTTCTACCTTTTAAAAATTCTTCTACCCAGCAAATGACTTTCTTATTCACTCCAATGGTTTTTACCTTATTTACTACCATTTTATGACTTACTCTGTCAAAAGCCTTAGACAGATCTAGTGCTACACTATCAATTTGGCCTCCCTTGTCCATTTCATCTGAAATATCTTGCACATATCCCACCAACTGAGATTCGCATGAATATCCTTCCATGAAACAATGTTGCCTGCTTGAAAACCACTTACGTTCCTCACATATATTTCTGATGTTGTTGCATATCAATCTTTCCATTAATTTACCTACCACTGATGTCAAACTGATTGGCCTGTAATTCTCAACTCTATTTCTCACCCCTCCTTTATGTACCGGTACTACTATTGCACTTTTCCAGTCCTGTGGTAAGCAGCAAGTGTGTAGACTCAATTTAAATAATGTTTCAAGATAAGGCACAATGTCACATCCGGCTATCTTTAAGATATCTGTAGTAATATTATCTTCACCAGCCCCTTTATTTTATTTTTTTTAATTTTTTTTATTTCCTTCATGATTTCCTCAGGATGGATATCAAATGTTTTACTATCATCATTTCTAATTGTGTTGTTAAGCTCTTTCTCTGAATTAGACCCTCCTGTTTCTGTATAGAATACATAACACCAGAAAAATCACTTAGACTAATTTCTTGTTTTTTCTGCCCTCATACTCTCTTGATTACCATACTACAAACGACATTTGTAATAAAGTTTATTCTTTAAACTTGCTTAAATTGAACTCTACACATTTCAATTCTAGATCGCGATATCACTATGCCATCTGCGCTACAAAATTTATACACATCTCGGGTCAAATTTACACCGCTATTTGAGCGTTATTTTGTCCAGTTGTAGTTGGTACTGAAAGTGATGAAATTGTGACAATTTATACCACCCTACTTAGGAATCCTGACACATAATATGTTTTTACTACTAGAAATGTAGTTCCCTTGCATTAGTGGTGTGTCCATATCGTTTGATTTTGTAGCGGAAGTTTGAGCAAAAATAGGGGTTAGGTTAAAATGCAGCCTGAACCAGAATGTCCTTGACACAGCATAAGGCACGAGGAATTTATTTATTTTTAGTAACAAATAAGCTGCTTCTATGAGCGCCTTGTTACTGACGACGTGTATTTCGATGTAAACTAGGTACTATGCAAATCTCTTGAAATGTTCATAAATTTATTTGTTGTAATGTGTTGTAGACATTTCATTTTCTCACATTCAAAAAAAAAAAAAATGCACATGAAATTAAGATAGCAAAATGTTTTCCACAGGGAGTCGAACATTTCCCGCTGTATGCAAATACCGTATTTCTATAGCTTTAATGGTTTTTTTTTGTGCCGCATGTTCTAGGTTCTTTTCACCCTAACTCCAACCACTAGGAAGGAAACTAATTTTGGATTTATATGCTTCCTGTATTGACAATGGTCTGTGGGGACAATACAGCATAGGGAAGGTGTCGCGATTTAGAATTGAACCGAATTAAGTGTATATGTTGGTGGAAAAGTAAATATTTAACATTGCATAAAACTATATTCGTAATGGAAATGAAATTTTAAATGTGATGGAATTTCTCAAACATTAAAAAGTCACAAATAACTGCCATAAACATTTATCTTCAGGCATGACGTCTAAAATTTTTAGACAAGGCTCTTCCACCATCACTATTCGTTACCCTTAAGCTGTCTACACATTCTTTGGAGTCTTATAGTCACTGCAGTGATGTACTTACAAACATCTTATCCTTACTGAAGAAGGAAATAACCAGATTTTAATCATGTTATTATTATTATTGCTAAATTATGTTATGTTCGCAAGCCATCTGTTTTGATAAGTAGGTGATCAGCCTTTTGTGCCCTTAACATCATGACTCTTGTGTAAGAATTACTCTTATAAACACTCTTCATTTAGGTTCTTTTAAATTGTATGTTTCTTTTTTTTGTAACCTTACTACATAAAATTTTTCATACACTTCATAGTTATTAAATTGTAATCTGGTTTATATCTGAAACTAGTAACACTCTGCTGTCCAAAATAAGTAAAGGTAAAGAACACACGATTCACACATCTCCTGTCGCTTCGCACAGGATTCGCATTGCTTATACAACTTTTAGCACTAGAAGGTTGGTGACAGGGTCAGCACAACTCCCGCCATTCATTATATTCCAGCAGAGTCTCCTCCTTGATACTTATTAGATTACAGGCTGATTGAGCCTGGGAAGCCATTTGAGATGTTCACCTTTTGAGGACAATACGTGGCTTCATCGGGTATTGAACCATTGTCCTCCAGGTCACAGTATGGAACTCTATCACCTTGTCTATGTGACCACCTTGGTTTCTGACTCTTTAATAGTTTTATATATAGTCCGGTTTGTGCTTTATGTTTATTTATTATGTATTTTATGATTCTTAAACATTGTATTTGTACTGCAGCAATTTTATTGAGTCTTTAAATTATTGCAGCCTTATTCATTTCATATTCATGTATTAAAATTCCTTTCATAATAGCTTATTCCCTTCGACTACAGATTTAATACAGCCAATTGTTGTTGTTACCGTTTGACCTGCTATTTTCTCTTACTCCTAGAATAGGTGACATGTATATTTACACTAATAAAGGTGGGTTGAGCTTATTTCTTATTCTTGTCAGTATATTTATTTTGCTGTAGCAGTAGTTTTCTCTTTGTAAGTCAAACTCCTTGATTCCATTAATAACTCATGTGGCCACTAGAAATTTTGTGTATCCTTTACTTTATTTTACTGGTTATAAAAAAGGTAAAATTGGCTCATCTTTATTTTTAGTTTCTCATTTTTCCTTATCTAGATTTCTAACATTTGAGTCAGAGAATGTTACTGGCTTCCCCCCCCCCCCCCCACACCTTCCCAAGTCCTTTTATAGAAAATCCCCATCCCCATATATATCTGAAGACAATATTTAGATTGGGCCATATCTGCTCTCATCACTTGTAGTGATACTATAGTAGGACCTTACCAACATTCGAGATAATATCCAACAAATGAGACAAAGTTTTGTATGGTTAAATTCTGTTTATGATGTTAGATGATTTTAGGAGTATTATTGCAGCTCATGGTTGATAATTTGAGTTAATAACATGTGAAAAAGAGTGGCTGCCTACAGAAGAAAATAGGATCTAAGCTAAGCTCGCTTTGCAACAAGCTTTAAAGATTTATGATTTCTGGAGAAATATTAAATAACTGGGACACGTTCTGTAATTGACTATGAACGGGTGGAAGAGTTGCATTACTTATGCCGAGAATTAGTGGTTGCAATCAGCTAGGTATGGTCAGTGGAGAAAAGCTTGTATGATCAAGAGCGATTGAGAGGCATCATACCTCAAAAAATAGAATAAAGGGCTCTGAAGTGGTGTAAACATTTTCACAAAGTTAAACTGAACACACTGATATGTCAGATGCATATATTCACGAATAATATACCATGTTTTTGTGATTTTGTTGCTGGATCATGTGGTGATCTATAATTATGTAAAGAATGAATATGATAAATAATTGTTCAAAATAACCTATCTACTTCAACTGGAATCTGCTTCCTTTGGATTTTGTAGTATGGTAATAATTTTAATTTTAATCAGTGGCTTTAGAGATATTTTTTGAAGAGAAAAGATGTTAATTTCAATTCTGTTTGTGAACTTATTTCATATTTATTTAATATTCTGAGCAGTAATTGTTTTAAAGAAGTACATCCTGATTGACTAAAGTGTGAAATTGGTTGGCAGCTGTACTAATAGAACTTATAAATCCAAGGAAACCTTTTGAAGTGAATATTCATTCTAAACGAGTAGTAGTCTTATACACAATTGCAGCACCTTACGGAACCTCAGCACTCTCTTCAGAGAGTCATTTGATAAGAAATGGAAGGATTATGACACAAAGAGTAGTTACCTGAGCATCCTCTGTGGAAACTGCACACTATGTTGACATGTTTACATTGGTTGGAGGACTATACATACATTATTTATAAAGCTGCAAATGAATGGTACTCTGTTAAATGATTGAATGGGAAGAACACTCCCAAAAATGCCAGACTTATTTACAGCATACTAACGGGAAACATTGCTACTAAGTTCAGTGTATTGACTTAAAAAATTACACAATAAAATATAAAATATAGTAGTCTCATTTCTTGTATGGTATATTCAAAAGTTGCTGTAAGAAAAAATACAAGGGCGGTCTGAAAAATTCTAAGCCTAAATATATAAAACCAATTTGATATTTACCAAATCATTTTTATTGGTCAATATAGTCTCCCTGAACACTGATACACTTAGTCCAATGATGTTCCAAGTTCATTATACCATCCCTGAAGTGGCTTTCTGAAAGGCCTGCAAAATATCCATCTATAGCTGCAATCACCTCTTCATTTGAAGAAAAACGCTGACCAGCAAGAAAGTTTCTGAGTTTTGGGATTAGATAGAAGTCGGAGGGAGCCAAATCTGGGGAATAAGGTGGATGCTGCAACACTTCATAGTGCATATCTCTTAATTTTCCCATTGCCAAAAGACTCTTGTGGACAGGTGCATTGTCCTGATGAAAGATGATTTTCTTCTTCCTCAAAATGGGCCTTTTCACACGAATTTTTTCATCCAGAATGTCTAAAAGATCGGAATAGCCTTGTCCAGTTATTGTTTTACACTTTTCAGGTAATCAATGAACAAAACAACTTTAGCATCCCAAAAACTGATGCCATCACTTTCTCTGCCGTTGGAACCAACTTGGCCTTCTTTGGACCTGAACAACCAGCTTCTGTCCTCTGCTTCGACTGCAATTTTGATTCTGCCGTGTAGTGGTCAACCCATGTCCCATCCATAGTTATGAATTGAAACACAAAATCAGTTTTATTTTTGTTGAAACGCTCCAAACACTGTTCAGAATGTCTCATGCAGATGCACTTTTGATCAACAGTGAGCAAATGCGGCACCCATCTTGCACAAAGCTTCTTCATATGCAATACTTCATGAAAAATGTATCCCACACATTCTTATGATATCCCTACGGTCTCAGCAATCTCACGCACTTTCATTCGTCGATCATCAAAAACCATATCATGCACTTTCTGGATGATTTCTAGAGTTGTGTCACTTCTCGGACGTCCTTCGCGTTCATCATCTTCGACACTGCTACGGCCACGTTTGAACTCAGCAGCCCATTTCTTAACTGTCGAATATGAAGGAGAAGAGTCCCCATACACTTTTAAAAATCTTCCTTGGATCTCGGATGGCGTTAAACCTTCTTTTACAAAGAATTTTATAACTGCACGATACTCGATTTTTTCCATCTCTGGTAAAACTCAGCACCGCGCCTGCATCAAACAACTGCACAGACCAAACTACAACGTAGAATGAATTGCAATTTCTTGCAGGCATTTCTGGCACATGCACCAACTTGCACGGAAAAAAATCACATGGGTAGGTCTGACATTTATGGTCGAGGCCGAGAACTTCTCAGACAGCCCTCGTATGTCAGTGCATTCTTCAGTTTAATTTATGTCTATACTATTTAGGGAGACTAATATTGAATATGCTTGTTTCAGTGTATGTTATACACAGTCCAGTCACATTAATGTGACCACCACCTACTTTCGATGTCAACGTGAAATAACCAATCACAGAAGACAGCTGGCAGCACATTACAGTGGAGTGTATATAAAGGATGTCCTAGGGCAGCGGAAAGCATTTCAATCGTTGGCGTAATGCAGAAACGTAGCGATTTATCTGACGTCCTAAAGGGCATGATTATTGGCTTTCGGGCCAAGGGTGGAAGCATTTCGGAAACGGCTAATTTTGTGAACTGTTCACATGCCGCTGTGGTGAAAGTATACCGTGCATGGCAAAATGGCACTATTCAAGATCAGCGGCGTGGAACATATGGTGCACCACGGGCTGTAGATAACAGAGGCAAATGACGGCTACGGAGATGCGTTCGGGCAAATAGGCGTGCAACTGTTGAGCAACTGACCACCCAGATGAACCAAGGGGCTACCAAGCGTTTATCCTCAACAATGGTTCAGTGAACATTGCTGCTCATGAGTCTCCGCAGCAGACGCCTGGTTAATACACCTATGCTGACTGCTGTTCGTCGGTGACGAATGCTGGAATTTGCATGCCAGTACCGCAACTGGATGTCCACAGAGTGGTGACTGGTGGCTTTTTCTGATGAATCACGTTTTATGCTCCATCGGACAGATGGACGTTGGCGCATACGGCGTGAAATGTCTGAAAGCAAACACCCTGCAACAATTGCCGGAAGGATCCAGGGTGGAGGAGGGAGCCTTATGGTTTGGGGAATGTTTTCCTGGCATTCACTGGGTGAACTCATCATTGTGGAAGGCACGATGGATCAGCACAAGTACGTATCTGCCCTTGCGGACCATGTCCACCCCTACATGCCTCTCTACCCTTTCCTCTAGATACGTCTAATCACTTCATTCTTTATTCTGTCCATTTTAGTGACTCCCATTCTACCTCTTAAAAACTTCATTTCACTTGCTTGTACTCTGCTGATGTCATACTTCTTCATTATCCATGTTTCATCAGCATAAGTCAAGATAGGCACATAGTATGTATGATAGATTACTCTCTTGCTCCTCTGTGGCACCTCTTTATTCCATATCAGGCTTCTAATGCTCCTCAAAAATGCCCCTGCTTGTCTTCCTCTTTCATTTATCTTGCCATCATTTCGTCCACATTCCTCTAATACAGTCCCCAATGTAAGCACCTTTGAATTTTGGCAAATTCTAGTTTTGCTTAGACGGGGACTTAGAAATTTCGAGAAGTGTATTTTTCAACTTTAAGGAATTTTCCTGTAATCTTGCCCACAGTAACAATTCATTATAAAATTCATTTTAAAGTGTATTTATCATATCGGGAAACGTTTAGTTTAAGAGATATTCCCGTTTGTTCAAGTTTTGAAACACGCGATCATAAAAGTAGAAAACTAAGATTTGCAATATCTTTAAATCACATAAAGCTACAACCGAACTTTTATCACCAGCTGTAGTCAGCACTATCCCTGATATTTTGGTAATAAAATTAAGTAATTCGACAAAGTTTAATTAGTAGTTTTAATTAAGAGAAAAAATAAGCTTTTTTATTAAAAGAGATATTAAATTAAAAATTACATCAGCAGATAGCCCTAACTGAGACGACTTCATACATATAGGGGTTTCCATAAAAAGTTTTAGTATCTGTCCGGTAATTAAGTTTTTGAAAATGGATTATTGCTAATTGTCGAGTGAGAGTTTCGGGAAAGTCCACAAAGTCCGCCAAGATTGGTCACGTGATGAGTTTAGTGTTAAGACAATAGAAACCTTTTGGAATGCTAAATTAAATTAAAATCGATAGAACAGGATGATAGAAAGTCCCTGTAAAAATCTCAAATTAAACCATCGTATACTTTTAAAGATATTAATTAAAGAAAGATTTGCCAAGGTCATAGGCGCGCGCAGGGCTATAATAGTTCGTGCGGTAAGCACACGTTGTCTCATTCTTACGCCGGGAAGTGATTGAGCAACTACGTGCATGACTTGACCAGTGATTTGTAAAATAGGAACTTAGCAAAATGTAGTCTGTCTTTTCTTACTTTCGGTTTCATCTGGCCTGTGCTTCGGGAAAAGTATGTGAAGTAACATTACGTCGATTTTGTAGCGGGTCGTAACTTGCTATGCTGGTCAGTGAACTGTTTTCGACCATGTTGGATGTTGTCGGGTTATATAACAACTCTAATTCTTAATATGAACTTTTAAATTCACCAAAAGGGGTTCGGTCGGTTAAAATTTCTCTCCACAACCTGCAAACTTTTAGAAAAGAGTGTTCGATTTGCCTGCTCAACTGTTAAATGCAATTTTAACTTGTGATTCTGAAAATAAAACTTTGGATTTTTCTAACAGTGAACTTGTGTGCTTTAGTAGATAGCATAGAACCTTTTCTCTATTTGTGGGTTAACAAATATTGTGGCGACCTCAAGCATTTAGGTTGAGTTATCCGGCTACATGGTCAAAACAAATCAAAATTATTTCATAAATTTTCTATAGGACTTTGAGCCAACATCAAGTGTTAGTTGAGGCACTAAGGCTATACTTCAGCCCCGGTATCAGCCTTGCCTCTTACACCAAGTACTTGAACCTGTTTACCTTCTTTAGTTGTTCCCCTGCCATCACAATTCCCTGGGTTAACCTATTCTTCTTTCTGATTGTTACCATGTACTCACATTTTTTTACATTAAATTTCAGGCCATATTCCTCCACACTGTCTGTCCATACATCCAACTGCCAATGCATTTCCTTTTCATCATCTCCCCAGATCATCAGATCATCCACAAAAGCCATCACCTTCGTGTTTTCCCCTCCCATCCTTACTGCCACCTTCTACATTATTTCATCCATGATTACAATGAAGAGTAGTCGTGATAGGGCACTTCCTTGATTCAGTTCATTCCTTTGTTCCAGCTAATCTGATCTTCCTTCCCCTATTTTCACATAGCTCACACTTCCTTGGTACAGTTCCATCACTCTCCTGATGATTTCTTTGGGAACTCCTTTCTTCTCCAAGGCCTTCCATACCTTACTCCTGTGTACACAATCATATGCTTTCTCAATATCGAGAAATACCAACAGTAGTTCCTTTCCATATTCATAATGTTTTTCTTGCAGCTGTGTCATTGCAAATATCAGATCTACCATCGATCTCCCTGATCTGAAGCCATACTGCTCTTCCCTTAGCCTTTTTTACTTCTGTCAAGTATCCTTTTTTTAATGATCTTCTCATACACATCAATGTAATACCATTATAGTTTTTAAACTCCTTCCTGCTCCATTTTTTGAATGTAGGTATAATTATTCCTTTTTTCCAGTCTTCAGGAGTTGCGCCCTGATTCAATACCTTTCTCATCACACGGTATAGCCATTGCTTTCCTACTACTCCTACTGCCATTATAATTTCCAAGCTCACTTCATCGATGCCTGGTGCCTTTCTGCCCTTCATCTTACTCAGAGCTGTTTCCACTTCTTCCCAAGATAGATCCTTCTCTTTCTCTCCTACATGGCTGTTATTTTCCTGCTTCTCCCACCGAGCGTGGTGGTGTAACGGATAGCGTTCTGGCCTCGCATTCGGGAGGACGGCGGTTCGAATCCCCGTCCGGGCATCCAGATTTGGGTTTTCCATGGTTTCCCCAAATCACTCTAGGTGAATGCCGGGATGCTTCCTTCAAAAGGCCATGGCCGAATTCCTTCCCATTCCTTGCCCCTTGACCTAGTTGTTATAGGAGACGTTAAGCAGTTAAAAAAAAAAATCCTGCTTCTCCTGAACAACTGTATCATCCTGTGACTAATCTGGGTTCAGTAATGCTTCAAAATACTCCTTCCACATCCTTTTTAATCTTTCTGAGCTGTTTATTTCCTTTCAATCCTTATCCAGTATGTTGACATTTTCTATCCACTCCTTTCTCTTCCTTTTTTCCATTCCATATAGTACTTTCTTATTACCTTTGCTATCTTCTTCCATCATGTAATCGTAGGCTTCCACGGCCAGAGTCAGTTGATTCTTGGCTGTCCGGGTGGCGCCGCATCATGTTCATTGTAGCCGACGTTTCGACCCTCATTCTGGGGTCTTCTTCTAAGGCAGAACTGTGTCCTCGATCAGTGAGTGGTCTTGTTTTATAGACGAGGCCAGCGCCCGTCTGGATGGTTCGATTTGCCCGGCCAATCAAAAGGTCTGAGCTGTCTCATGTTTAGTTGGCCTGGTGGGGCTTGGCATGGCCTGGTGGGAGATGACACATGACATGCTCTGTACGCACCATCGAGTACCAGGCGTCATGTTGTCAGACTACTCTAGAAAATGGGAGTGTTTTAGAATGATCAGAATTAAAATAAGAATCTGGAGTTTACATTTCCATACTTTGAGACTATAAATACCCTACCGACTTATCCCAATTTTTACAGTTTGTTTCCAGGCACAGACTGCACTGGTTGTCTTTGCGATCATGTAGGAGCAGAAGTTGTACTTGTAAATTTTTTAGACATGTAACTTTGAACTTAGCTAATTTAGGAGCTATGAAAATATTTTGGTGGAAATGAAACTTAAGAAATTTCTTCAGTAACGAACTTTTTAGTTATTTGTAAATGAGCTGACCTTTAACAATGGCTTTTGCAGAAGTTTGAGCATTTTTGCAAAAATGTGAATGAGTGAATGTGAAGTTAAAATTATGTTTGGTTTTTCTTTCTGTTGAAACTGTTTACAAATGCAGCAATTATATTATCTGGAAAATTCGCTCACCCTTAGTAACTAACATGGGATAATATGTATTTGCGAATTACAGTGGAAATTTATTATGCTAATGGGTTTCTAAGTAATTAACTGGTCATCAATTGTTGGTAGTATCATTGATATTGTTAATAAGTGTATGTACTTTTCCACATATTCATTCATTCATTCATTCATTTTATTTGGACCAATACATCAATTACATATAATTTGTATAATGAATTAGGACAAGTCAAGGTACATTAGACTCTATATTTCTTCTATCTTGCTTAACAATTTAATGCCTTAAGGGGGTAGGTATATTTATCAGGGCCAAAAAATTGTGTTTTATTTCGATTCGCATAAATAGTTTTTACTTTTGGCTTCATGTTGGTGAAAAAATTATTTAAATATCTTTGACAGCGTGGGAATTATGTGTGATTAAGTAAAGCTCTGCATGATTGACAGCCATTTAAATCTTACTGCACTTGAAGGTAACCCAAATCTTTAACCTTAAATATCTCATAACAGCAATTCATCAATTGATTTTAAAGATAACTTTTTTCAACATGCACAGATCGTTTTTAAATTTTCAGGACATGATCTACATACTAATTACTACAGTCTCTACCATTATTGTTTGTGCAGCTTTTCCAAAAGGAAAATATACCTATATGTTTAAACAAAAATGTGCAAGCATTGTAATTTCTGGCAATTTTTTATTAACAACAAATATAAACTTAAATGTGTTATATTATCGGTTTAACTAATTGCCTCGATATTCGTTTACAAAATTAAAAAAAAGATATCTGAAAAATTTCAAATATTATGCTTTCTATCATTAAAGGCCTTAATGACGACACATTTTTAACTGTCAATTTGGATGGTACATTAACATATTGTTAAATAATATTTTTATTTTAAAAATCAATTTTTATATATAACTATAACAGTTCTATGGAGCTACGAAGTTTGAACCCTCAAATTTAAATAGATTTGGAGAAAACGAATTTTCAAATTCTACAGATATTCGTATGTGTTAGCTGTGTCTACCCCCTTAAGTTAATTATAAATCTATTCATTTACTACTTATACATTTTTATGCCAATCACTTACTTTTCATACATTTGTACTAAAGGTATATATATATATATAATTTTAATTAAGGAAGGATAGGGAAATATGACCCAACACTTACCACAGATGAAGGCGGCTGGGACGACAAACAAAAAACAAACACTAGAGAAGAGCAATATTTCGGCCTACAACAGCCTTAAACGTGCAGAAGGTGAAGCACCAGGCGCCGTCAATGTGTACACATAGACGGCCGACTGGTGAATGGCGTCTCAGGCACGGATGGTAGTTTAGGTGGAAGGAGGGCGGGGGGAGGGAGAGTAAGCTCAAATATTGGGTCGATAATCGATACTGATGACAATATGTTATTATTGAAAGAGGTGAATAATAACTGGGTGGGGATATATATTTATATATAACTATAAGTGAAACGTAAAATAAATGTAAATAGCATAGATAATAGTAAATACAGAAATACAAAAAATGTAAATGGTATAGATAATAAGTGCTGGGTCTGGTGGGCAGAGTTTATTGGAGATTGAGTCCAGGAGGATGTCTGGTGTCAAGGATATTCTAGTAGGCTAATTCCCATCTACGAAGTTCAGAGGGGGTCGTGTTGTTAGGGAAAACTCTGATTGCCCTAACTGAAAAACAGATGTTCAAATAATTGATTTTGTGGGAACTGGCATGTTTTGCAACTGTTTTTCAGTTAGGGCAATCAGAGTTTTCCCTAACAACACGACCCCCTCTGAACTTCGTAGATGGGAATTAGCCTACCAGAATATCCTTGACACCAGACATCCTCCTGGACTCAATCTCCAATAAACTCTGCCCACCAGACCCAGCACTTATTATCTATACCATTTACGTTTTTTTGTATTTCTGTATTTACTATTATCTATGCTATTTACATTTATTTTACGTTTCACTTATAGTTATACATAAATATATATCCCCACCCAGTTATTATTCACCTCTTTCAATAATAACATATTGTCATCATTATCGATTATCGACCCAATATTTGAGCTTACTCTCCCTCCCCCCCCCCTTCCACCTAAACTACCATCCGCGCCTGAGACGCCATTCACCAGTCAGCCGTCTATGTGTACACATGTGACGGCGCCTGGTGCTTCACCTTCTGCACGTTTAAGGCTGTTGTAGGCCGAAATATTGCGCTTCTCTTGTGTTTGTTTTTTGTTCGTCATCCCAGCCGCCTTCATCTGTGATAAGCGTTGGGTCATATTTCCCTATCCTTCCTTAATTTTATTGCCTTAAAGCTTTTTCCTGCTCATTGTTATTATATATATATATATATATATATATATATATTTAATTTAATTTAATGGCAATGGAGCACAGGCTCCGGTGGCAATTTCCCTACACACCCATCTTCCCCCTATCCTGCACCTACCTACATTTGCCCTCTACAAATTTTATCTTAAATTCTTTCAGAGTTTTCGGTAAATTATTCATCATTTCTCTTGGTAACTCATTCCAATCCCTGACACCCTTACCTAAAAAAGAGAATATTCCTACACCCTTGTGCCTGAATTCGAGCGCCAGCTTGTGGTCATGGTCATCTTCTCCCTTCCATGCACTACTTTTCATACCTATTGCAAAATCTTTCCATGCCTCATCGCCAGTATATGCCCTGTACACTCCCATGACTCTCCTCATTCTCCTCCTGTCTTGCAATGAATCCCATTCCAGCTCCTTTATCATATCCGTCACTGATTGCATTCTGCGATAATTTCCAGAAACAAATCTAGCAGCCCTTTTTTGCACCCTCTCCAACTCCTGTATTCGATACGTAAAATGAGGGTCCCACACTACACTACCATATTCGAGCAATGGTCTGACCAAAGTTTTGTAACCCAATTCCTTTACTTCTCTCGTACATCCCCTCATCACTCTTTCCAACAAGTGCAGGATTTTGAAACCTTTTCCTACCACATGTCCTATGTGTCCTGCCCAGTTAATTTTGTTATCAAAAGTAATTCCAAGACATTTCAAGTCTTCAGCAAGCAATTCTTTCCCCACCTTATCTTCATAATTAACCTTTTGTTTTTTATTTGTGTATCTAATAAGCTGACTCTTCTTTGCATTTATCTTCATTCCATGTTCACCAACCCAATTAGATATCCTGTCCAGATCACCCTGCAACTGTTTACAATCCTCTATCGTTTTGATTCTTTTATACAGCATTATGTCATCTGCAAACAATCTAATTTCAGATAGTAAACAATCAACACAATTATTCATTAGAATAATGAATAGCAATGGTCCCAATACGCTACCCTACATGTCATTGAAAAATATGTGCTACCATATCCTATATAATTAAAAGTATTATTACAAACAATTTTTTACTCTGTCATCTTTTCCCTTGATCCATCAGTTAAATATTCTTTGACTGAGTAGAAGGCTTTTTCATATAAATACTCTTTAAGCTTATGCTTGAACTGTTCTCTCTTGTTACTAATTAATCTTAAATCTGTAGGATGCTTATTGAACAGTTGGGCTCCAGAATAGGAAGGACATTTTTCAATTTTTTTTTTTTTTTTTTTTTGGTGTTGTATAAATGTAAATTGAAATTAGTTTTATTACATGTTTCATATTTGTATACTTGTTCATTCTTTTTTTACAACATTCTTGGTGAGTGAAAGCAGTATAGTCTTATAAATGTATATACAAGGGAATGTTGGAATCTCAATGGTTACTTGAAACCATTCTTTTTTCTTTTAGTATTGTTATAATTATATGTTTTTTTATTTTTAATATTCTCATCATACTACTTTCTGTGGGCCTTCCCCATGCTGATATACCATATCTCAGTTGGCTTTCAAAAAGAGAGAGATAGATGATCATCAGTATATCCCTAGTACAGAATTCTCTGAGGTAGCTGACCATAAATACTATAGGGCTTAATTTCTTATAACATTGATCCACCTGATTTTCCCAATTCATGAAATTGTCAATTTGAATCCCTAGCAAGTTTGCTGTTTTTGTCTCCTTTATTTGCTCACTACTTATATTTACATTTACAGAGTACCTCATTTTTGTTTGTTTGAAATGATATCATTTGGGTTTTGTTTAGGTTAATTATCTTCCAACCATGTTGCTAGTTTCTGAAAGTAAAGATTAAGGTTTGTTTCTAGATTCCATAGTTTGATGTTTGACATCATCTACATACAGAACTATTGCATCATTCTCTCCTGTTGGTCTTGGGATATCGTTTATATACAGAATGAACAATAGATGCCCAAGTTTTGAGCCCTGTGGTACTCCTGCTTTTATAGTGAGGATGTTGGATGTTACATTTTTAAAGTCTGTGTTGCTTTTTTTAATTGTAAATTGTTTTCTATTTGACATATATGACATTATCCATTCATAAGTATTACCCATTATTCCCCATTTTTATAATTTCTTGAGTAGACTCTGATGATTGACTGTGTCAAAGGCTTTTGATAGATCTATAAGTACTGCTGTTGTGTATTCTCCATCATCTAAGGATTTTTTTTTGCCGAATCTACAAACATTGTAACTGCTGTTTCTGTAGATCTGTACTTCCTAAAGCCATGATGAGCATCTGTAATTATATTGTGCTTATTAAGGAAGTCAATAAGCCTCTGTTCCATTGCTTTCTTAAAAAAATTTGATATCTGACCTTTCTCTTTTCTTGATTATGGGTATAACTTAAGAAATATTTTTGAATCTGGAAATGTTCCACTTGTAAATGAATGATTTATTATGTGTACTAAAGGTTGTAAGAGATAACTATTACATTCTTTTATTAGCATATTGGATATCTCATCAGTTCCCATAGATGTTTTCATCTTTAATTACTTTATAATTTTACTTATTTCTTTTTCTGTAGTTGGACTAAGGATTACTGAATCTGTGCTCACCTTAATGCCTGAGCAGTCATTGTCTTTTGACTTGCTACTATGACTGTTTGCCAGTTTTTCTGCTATATTTATATAATGTTCATTTAATGTGCATGCAATTTGCCTAGAATCATCTACTACATCATCATTATACACAGTCTGCTCAATGCTTTGATCCTGCTTCATAATATGATTTTCCCCCCTCTCCCTATTGATAATTTTCCATAATGCTCTTTATTTATTGCCACTTCTGTGTAGTATGCTATGAAGGTTGTCTGATTTTACCTTATTAATATTATTTTTCAATTCATTCTTACACTTTAGCAGATATTTCTTCAGTGATGGATACCCTTTCCTACACAATCTACCAACCCATTTTTTATTTTCCTTGTACTGCATATCATCTTCTGTATTCCATTTTTTGTGAGTTGTTTTATGCATTAATTGTTTTTTCTTTTTTTTTAATTGGGAAAGCTATGTCTTTGTAATAATTAACTACACTTATGAATGAGTCATATTTTTTGTCTGTTGTGTAGGAATTAAATAATTCAGTCCATGTCTCTCTCCTTAAAAGGTTCTTAAACAATTCAATATTTTGTTTAGTGTAGGTTCTATTTTATTCAAGTAACCAAATTTCTATCGCTTCAAATTTTTTAATATATACTACTAATTTTACCGAGCGTGGTGAGTGAACGGTTAACGTTCTGGCCTAGCATTCGGGAGGATTCAGGGTTTGAATCCCCATCCGGGCATCCAGATTTGGGTTTTCCATGGTTTCCCAAAATCACTGCAGGTGAATGCCGGGATGCTTCCATCAAAAAGGCCATTGCCAAATTCCTTCTCATTCCTTACCTGTTCCTTGTCCCCAGTCCCATCTCGCCTCTACTCCTCTACTTAGCCGTTGACAAGGCGTGAAGCAATAAGTAAGTAAAAAAAAAAAAAAAAAAAAACACTAATTTCTTGTGCATAGTGATCTGATATTCACGTGTGTAGTATCTTTGTTGTATATTAATCCTCTGGATAATTAGTTATTACATTATTTACTGCTGTTTTTGAGGTGCCAGTTTCCCTGATAGGGCTCTTTATGCAAATATTAAGTCCTAAACAACTACATATGTCTCCAAGTTCTTTTGTAATCTTATTGCTCTTTAATACATCAATATTAAAATCTCCCAGGGATTCTAGCACCGCATAAAGGTTTTTATAGAATATTTCAATGTTTCCTGCAGGAGCTCTGTATACACCTAGTATAGCCACAACTTTTTATATGGATTGAAATACCACACATTTCCAGATTTTTTTCACACAATAATTGTGATTTTATTTTTTATACTTTATAGTCTAATCTATGTTTTACTAAAATTAAAATTCCACCTCCTTTAAACCTTTCCCTGCTGTAACTATTTCCCACAATGTGCAGCCTTGGAATTAATTCATTTTTTAATGCGTGTACAGTAAGTATTATTATGTTTGGACTTGTTTCATGTATCAATAAATCTAGCTCATTTGTTTTGCTTCTGATGTACTGTCCATTTTGCTGTATGATTTTATAATTTCTATTTTCACTCTCCCTAATCTTATCTTCTAGAATACTTTTGGTAGTTGATCTCATTTCTTTTCTCCTCCACTAAAATATGGTTTGATAATGAGTTACTTGCAATTTGCAAACATAATAGAGATACACGAACCGCAAGTAATAATTGGGGTAGAGAGTTGGTTAAAAGAAGAAGTACTAGACAGTGAGGTTTTTCCTGATGGTTACAGAGTGTACCGCAGAGATAGAGGAGCAATTGGTGGAGGAGTTTTCATACTAGTTAACAAAAACTACCACAGTTCACTGGTGTTCATAGAGCAAGACCATGAGTTATTTGGGGTAGATTTCTGGGGTAATAAAAAAGAAAAAATCCAAGTGTTGGCTGTTTACCGCAGTGGAAGAATGAGCAGAAGAGGATGAGGCTCTTGGGGAGAAATTAAATTCATACTCAGATTTCAGAGGTGAGAATAGAATGATCATCATTCGGTGGGGATTTAAATTTACCAGGTGTAAACTGGGAAGGAAATAAGATAAATAACACAAGAGAACAAAGATTTGCAAATATCTTAATAAGGGAAGGAGGACTTACACAAGTGATTGAGCAAAACACTAGTGGACAAAATATTTTGGATATATTTCTAATTAAGCCTGATGAAAACCTTTTTAGGTATTAAGTAACTGAAGGAATAAGTGATCATGAAGCAGTTCTAATGGATATTAGAGGATTCAATAAACCAGCAGCCAAAATTGAAGGGGAAAATAGGATACAATTATAAAAAGGCACAGGTTTCGAATTTGAAGAGGTATTTCAGAGAACAATTCAGCAAATGGAAGGAAGGCTCAAGTACAGTAGAGTCAAGGTGGGAAGAGTTCAAGGAGATAATAAGAAAGGGGGAAGAAAAATTTACTCCAAGGCCGAAAATAAAGAGAAATAGAGAACCTATGTACTATAACAGGGAAGTGGGGAGGTTAAAGAGATTGGTAAGAAAAGAACATAACAGAGTTAAGAGACAGCAGGGTAGTAGGGAATATTTAAAACAACTAAACAAGGACTTAATAACAGCAAAGAAAATGTCTAAAGATGGTTTTATGAAGAGTATTGTCAGTGCAGGAGGACCATTGACTGATGCATCTAGAAATTTCTATGGCTATATCAGGAAACTGAGGGGAAGGGAGGGTGTAGAGACACTTACAGATAAGGATGGAGAAGAAGTTACTGATGATTTGAAAAAGGCAGAGATTTTAAGTAACTGGTTCAGTGAAAACATTAGGGACAATGAATCAGAAACAGGAGGGTCTAATTCGAACGAGCTTAACAACACAATTAGAAATGACGATAGTAAAAAATTTGATATTCATCCTGAGGAAATCATGAAGGAAATAAGAAAGCTGAAAAAACATTAAAGGGGCTGGTGAAGATAATATTACTACAGATATCTTAAAGATAGCCGGATGTGACATTGTACCTTATCTTGAAATATTATTTAAATTGAGTCTGGATACTAGCTGCTTACCACAGGACTGGAAAAGAGTAATAGTAGTACCGGTACATAAAGGAGGGGTGAGAAATAGAGTTGAGATTACATGCCAATCAGTTTGACATCAGTGGCAGGTAAATTAATGGAAAGAATGATATGCAACCACATCAGAATATATGTGAGGAACGTAAGTGGTTTTCAAGCAGGCAACATGGGTTCAGGCAAGGATATTCATGCGAATCTCAGTTGGTGGGATATATGCAAGATATTTCAGATGAAATGGACAAGGGAGGCCAAATTTATAGCGTAGCATTAGATCTGTCAAAGGCGTTTGACAGAGTAAGCCATATAATGGTAGTAAATAAGGTAAAAACCATTGGAGTGGATGAGAAAATGATTTGCTGGATAGAAGAATTTTTAAAAGATAGAAAACAGAAAGTTAGGGTAGGAAATGTAGTATCAAAAGAAGTAGAAGTAAAAATGGGTATGCCACAGGGTAGCGTATTGGGACCATTGCTATTCATTATTCTAATGAATAATTGTGTTGATTGTTTACTATCTGAAATTAGATTGTTTTGCAGATGACATAATGCTGTATAAAAGAATCAAAATGATAGAGAATTGTAAACAGTTGCAGGGTGATCTGGACAGGATATCTAGTTGGGTTGGTAAACATGGGATGAAGATAAATGCAAAGAAGAGTCAGCTTATTAGATACATAAATAAAAAACAAAAAGTTAATTATGAATATAAGGTGGGTAAAGAATTGCTTGCTGAAGACTTGAAATGTAAATATCTTGGCATTACTTTTGATAACAAGCTTCACTGGGCTGGACACATTGGACAGGTGATAGGAAAAGGTTTCAAAGTTCTGCACTTGTTGGAGAGAGTGATGAGGGGATGTACGGGAGAAGTAAAGGAGTTGGGTTAAAATACTTTGGTCAGACCATTGCTCGAATAGGGTAGTTTAGTATGGGACCCTCATTTTACGTATGAAATACAGGAGTTGGAGAGGGTGCAAAGAAGGGCTGCTAGATTTGTTTCTGGAAATTATCGCAGAATGCAATCAGTGACGAATATGATAAAGGATTTGAAATGGGATTCATTGCAAGACAGGAGAAGGATGAGGAGGGTCATGGGAGTGTACAGGGCATATACTGGCGATGAGGCATGAAAAGATATTGCAATAGGTATGAAAAGTAGTGCATGGAAGGGAGAAGATGACCATGACCACAAGCTGGCGCTCAAATTCAGGCACAAGGTTGTAGGAAGATTCTCTTTTTTAGGTAAGGGTGTCAGGGATTGGAATGAGTTACCAAGAGAAATGATGAATAATTTACCAAAAACTCTGAAAGAATTTAAAGATAAAATTTGTAGAGGGCAAATGTAGGTGGGTGCAGGTTAGGGGGAAGTGGGTGTGTAGGGAAATTGCCACCAGAGCCTGTGCTCCATTGCAATTAAATTAAATTAAAATTACTTGCTTTTGACTCTGTTAATGTTTTGTGTGTTTCTATTGTGTTATGTTTCGATAACCATTTGTCTAGGAATGTGAGTTTACTGTTAGTTTTACTGTTAGTTTCTTTGTTTGTGTTTGTTTTGTTCTTGTCATTCCTAACATTTTTATTGCTTAGCAACCACTTGTCCATAAAAGTTAATTTCTTTTGAAAGTTTATATGTTTTCTACCTTGAGTTTCTGAATTTTTTATTAACTGACATGAGATATATTTGCAGATTACAGTGGAAATTTAATATGGTAATGGGTCTTCAAGTAACTAACTGGTTATCAGTTACTTGTAATATTATTGATATTGTTAATAAGTGTATGTACTGTTACACATATGTAGTAACTATTATAAGATAATATGTATTTGCAGAATACAGAAGTTATTTATTATACTAATGGGTTTTTAAGTAACTAAGTGGGTATCAGTCACTTATACTCATTGTGGCCGTTTGTTTCCAGGCACAGACTGCGCTCATTTTCTTTGTGATTGGGTAGGAGCAGAAATTGTACTTGTAATTTTTTTTAGACATGTAACTTTAAACTTAGGCAATTTAGGAACTCGGAAAATATTTTGGTCGATATGAAAGTTAAGAAATTGATATTAGTTATAAGTAGAGACTGGAATATATGCATTTGCATATGCATTTACATATTAAACCCATTTTAATAGGTTATTGCATATTTTACCTAAAACATAGTGATAATGCATATTTTCGCTATATTTACAATATTTTTCGTTATTGTACCTAGTTAATAAATAAAATCTTATGTTGTACTGGCAAAACCTACTAGCAGAACAGCTCTCAGTCTACAATGCCTCACTGAGGAACTATTACCCATGGTTGAGAATGTAAATAAGCTGATTTTATCGAAAAAGAAAGCATTTCTTATGGCATGTTCTCATAAATGTGCCTTTACCTCCTGAACCATTGGTAAATGGATGGGTGATGTGGGTTGAAGCTGTGCTTACTGTTTTACAATGAACATTTCAAGGTCATTAAAGGTGTAGTACACGACTTTAATAGTGGAGAAGCTATGGCAGTTTCTCAGTACAAGGAATGATTGAACAATTCTAGTATTAAAACAATAGCTGTGATTAGCATTTGCTTTTCCCACATACCTGAGAGCATTAAAAAGCTTGATACTCATGGTTTGATGTTGACTGAATCTACTCAGTTAATAAATAAAATCCACATTGCCAGAGGTATTCTTGTGTGAACTTAAAGTGAAGTTTGAAAATATTTTGAACAATAACCCAGGTTTGGAACCTTTGTGTCAAATTGATAGTTTTAGTAATTGGGCGGGTGAACTTTTTACAGAAACAATGACTGCTAACATGGCACCCAATTTCAAATCCACTTATAAAAATATTTTGAGAGATCAAAGAAATAATCTTACTATTGAATATTTGGAAGAGTATCTAAATTGTTTATGTTTACAAAAGTAAAAAAAAAGTTAAATAATTGTTAACAATCTAATTTATAAATATGTCATTCAACTACTTACTAATTGTACGCTGATTTTTAAATAAAATATTGAAAAAATATTATTTTTATACTATATAATGTAGCATATTTTGATACTTTTTCACACTATTCATGCATATTTTGAGCCTTTTTCAAGCATATTTGGATGCATATTTCTAGCTTTTTGTGTTGCATATAATCCAGTCCCTAGTACTAAGTGTATGCACTGTTCCACATCCCCGAGACTGTTCTCACATGGAATCAAAGTGAACAAATCTATCAATCAAATTTATTGTGATTCATTTAGTGCCATTCAAATAAAATGAAACACAAATCCAACAGATCATTCATACCAATTAAAATTCCCTTAAGATTGACAAGAATGAGGTTGTTTTCTGCTGATTTCTTTGGCATGTGGAAATAAGTCAATGGACACAGCAGCTAAGTTAGCTTCCAATAAGAAGAGGAACATATTCCCACTTGTTCCTGAAACTGACTTGGCCTTGTTGTTGAAGAATTTAGCTTGACTGATGCATTGGTTGGAAATAGTACACATAACATGCTCTGGTTTGTCAAACTTACCTTTCTTCAATGAAGCATCTCCTTACAGAAGGAGTGAGATTTTCCTCACTTACCATCATATGGAGTGTTGCCGTATGTTGTATGGACACCCACTTAAGTTCTTGTGGGCATATCTTTAGCATTGTATCACATTTTTATGGTCCATTGTTGGCAGGTCAGGGAATAGATAATAATCTGTCAATTATTTTGAACAATGATCATTTCAATGCAGATATAATTTTAAATTTCTGTGAAACATCTGGTATTTTCTTAAAAAACATTGAACAAGTCAGCCAACCAGTTTTTGTATAATTTTTTAAAAATACATTTGTTTTTGTAAATATATTGATGCAAAATACAGTTCTGTCTGTTTACTGTTAGGGTAGAGGATTTAATTTAATATGTGACACATTTTCATTACAAATTTTTGCACTACTTTTTTTTAATTTTTCCTTTCAGATCATTGTTAAATCAGAAATACAGATGACTGAAGGTGAAAATCATAGCTCATATGGACAAGAAAGGTAAAAAATTAAAAGTTTGTATTAAATAATTTTTCATTTCTACAAAGACACTACTATAAAGCAATATAAACTTTAATAAGGAAAATTGTGGATGTGGGAATATGATCAAGTGAAACTGATTTGAGAAATTTCATTTGGTCGTATTCCCACACCTGTGTTGCCTTCCTATGTGGATATCACCCTACAACAGGGTACCCTACACACCTCTGTGCACATCAAGCCAACAAACAGTGCCTACACTTTGACAGGCCCCACCCTTCCACACAAAATGATCCCTCCCATACAGTCTCGTGAGGTGAAATGGGGGGAGGGGTCCAGGTAAAAACATGTGCTCAAGGGGGGCAAAATAAAAGATTCAGAATTTCTAATTAATGTGAAGAGTTATATTAGATTTTTAAATCCACAGTTGTAGTCAGCACCAACAAGGATGTCTTAAATATAATTTCAACCAATTAAGTAAATCATTAATATAATTTTTTTGGTAAAGAAAACCAAAATCTAGAATAAAAGAGATAAAGTAATAAAATCAGATTCAGGAGATAGACAAAATCAAGCTGGTCAAAAGCATGCTATTAGTTCCTCAAAAAGTCTAGAATTTCAATAAGACAATTTTCCCAGATGCATTATTAGAAGGATTATCGGGCTTCCCGCAAAGGCAGTGATGTGACAGAATTAAATTTTAGTCCAGTAGAAACATCTTTGAAGAACAAGTAAATTCAAAATATTTAGAACAGGTTACACAAAGACACATCTGTTAATTGCAGCTCGAAGTATAAGGTGAGTAATCAGATATTGAATTTTGAAATTACAAGCTGTCGTCAGAGGTCTGAATGAATTGCTAAATAGAGGTCAACTATCTTGAATTTTGCTGTCTTTCACCGGTTCTTAGAGAGGCTAGTCCGCGGCAAGTTTCTATGCAATGTTTAGTTCAGACTTCACTCACTGATCATGAAGTTCAGGTCACGACACACGAGGTGAGCAATGCCTCTATAAGTAAAGTTTTCACCAGTTTCAATTAAATGAGTAAACAAAGGTGTATCATGAAGTAGAGGAATCCTTAGTGTAGTCTTAATGTTGTATAAACTTGACACCAGTTTTGAGCGATATTTAACTTACAATGACTATAAAATTGTCCATATTTTGGAGTATCATTGGAAGCTGCTTGTGGTGTGTCTGAATGGTTTAATCTGCAATCAGATATATTTTTGGAGAGTAGTCCAATGTCATATCCTAAACTGGTACTGTTACGGATTTTACACTTCGTGGATGTTGATATTATATTTGAGTGAGTTCTCAGGAGTGATCGTTGTGTTTTAGGGTATCTTCAAGATTATAACAGATTATAGTACATGAGCACAAAGTTGTTATTTGTCAGGTTAAGGATATTTGACAACTGGGCAATCTTCATTGTAGGAGGGATCCCGAACTGTTTTAATAGTGATATTTATTATAGTTCTTACTTTGTCGATTTATTACAACTCTTCCACACAATTATCTGAAATTACTTGGGTTTTAGCCTAATGACTGTAAATGACTTAGACAACACAATGGATAATTTAGACAACATAATGGATAATTTAAACAAATACTTTAATTATAAAAACCTAACTGTACAAATATCTACAGATCTATAAAACTTATGCTGGCTAGAAACCTCATGTTTGCATGGCTACAATGCTACCAACTTAACCTTGTTAATGGCTTAATAGCTTCTTCATATGAATATAACAGAAACATGGCTTTACTGATTTAATACATGAATGACTGAATGATTAAATAATGATCCAACCTGATACCAACTAATATTATCACAAGGCATTACAACATTATTTCAAACAACGGCAAACAACTTGTTTAAGTTGTACTAACTGAATAATTTATCTAATATATTTTATCTATATTTTATAATGAGACAAGGCTAGTGCAAAGGGTACAGACAAAGACACATGTGATTTCTACATAACTTCTGGCAATGACAAATAGGATGAGATCATGCGACGCCACAGTACTTATGTGTGAGTGATCACGTGCACTGTCCATGTGTATGCACTACACGCTGCAGTAACCTGAATCTTGTAACTTTGCAGTTTAGCTCATGTACACACTTTGCTTGTGCTCACTTCACTGAATAAATTACCAGAACTCCTAATTTAAATCCTAATTCAGAGACTGCCCATTACAGCACCAACTATTGTAACGAACTTTTGAAGAATAATACAACAGTATTAAAATCTCAACAAAAATCTACAGTGCACATTATTTATGAACAGTACCTTTAACTCTTGAGATATCACAATGGATTGGCAACCAGGAAGATTTTAAAGGTACCAGTTCACAGTTAAAGCTTAAACGTATGCTGTTAGCACCAACCCTTAGCAACAGCTAGGCTTAACATACGGATTGTGACCAGTGAGCTTGATGCCTACTTGAAATCAATGTCGTTGGAGGTGACCTTGGTGTTTTTGGGGGGGCTTCAGCCCCCTAGCCCCTCCCCCTGGATCCGCCACTGTATGTATGTATGTTCGTTTGGGCCAACTAGGACCATGTTAAGCATTTGTTTGGCTTGAATTTGCTGTGAATGTGTACACATCAGTGTTACAACTAAGGTTGTTAGCATGGAATCCAAACCATGGAAGCATTCTGGTGTACTTCAAATTTCACAGTAGGCTGTGTCAAAGGTGAAGGTCAGGTTAACGGCTTATTCCATCTCCAGTCAGATGCTTTAACCATTGAGCCACTAGGATGCTTTTGTATAATTAATTAATTAATTTTTTATTGCATTGATTAATATTAATTACAGCAGCCAGTTCAATTTGCTTATACTGTGGTAGTGGTTTCAAGATCACAACAGATCTTGCAGTTATCACAGAATTGGATTATTGAAATGAGTTGAGTAATGGATCATTGTTGCCTTTCTTAAGATACGTAGAATGTTCAGTAATAAAAGTTAGTGCCATGCTTCAGTGAATTCAGAGATGAAGAGGCTACAGGATACACTTGTGTGATGTAGCCGCCACGAAAGACTGGAGTCGGCGTGGTTTATATTGCAGCCCATAAACCAGGAGTTAAGTCTCTTAGACAGGACTCTTTGCAGTGGGAGCAATTAGTGAAAGTCACCTCCAGGCATTGAACCTTGGATGATCATAGCCATCAAAACATGGCCAATTGGAGGCATGAGTTGGGCATTTAAACCTTTCAGCTCTAGGAGTGGTGGCAAATGAGGAGCCAGAAATTTTTTCGCTTCAAGGAAAGAAATGCCTCAGTGAGAGTTGAAAGTGACAGGTGTGAACTTCTGCCCAATCAGATAGATTCCCAAGTGATTTTATAAAATTATTATCATATATTTTATGTGCTGAAGAATCTAAAACATGATGCCTTGGATCAGGAGTCGAGCTGGGATGTCTCGTTTGGCATAGAGAAACTGTGTTCCTGCGAGAAGATGACATGTTGTGTGGAAAATGGGCCCTGCTACCTGTACAGCTGACAGCCACAGTTGATCACTGGGATACTGGCCTGCCTGCTGCAATGGGGGCCCAGATGTTACACTGTCAGTATTCTATACTGTCGAGCCCAACATGACCAACCACCATCATCTGACAACTCATCCCACCATTGTAGTAATCACTCTGCCAACACAATAACTACACACTGACAGACAAGCTCCTGATTTCTGAAATTATAAACTGTAAATTAATTTGTATTTAACAGCACTACAAATGGTCTAATAGATGAATTGTTTTCAGTTAATAAAGTAATTTTTTCAAATTTTTGGAAAGCAAATAGATGTTTTTTCTTATCATTTATTGCAGTCCTTTGTTTTATATGACAGATCATCCTGGGATAAGAACTATGCCTACAGTTATGTTATTAATTAATTAAGTATGATTATTAATAGAATAATTACAAGAGTGTAAGGGACTACGCTGATACCGGGGTACATATCAGCCTCAAACTCCTTAACTAGTAACTTGCACTTCCAAATAAATTCTGTTAAAATATTAAAATAAAGTTCCAAATCTTCAAAATTGGTGTAGACTGTGAATACACCTTTGGAAATTAAATCAACTGCTAATTAAAATGGTCGCCACTCTCAATGATGTAACCTTTTGAGAGAAAAGGGTTCAGTTTAAGCTACGAAAATAAAGTCACTTGTAAGATTTCACTATTAATATATTCTGATATCAAAGATCCACAAAAAGGTTCACAAATACAGTTGATTTGGCTATCGTATATTCATTTCAAAAGATTGCTAGTTATGAATCACAGAAGACAGACAGCACAAAACCCCTGAAAACTTTACGTTAATTATTCATTGTCCCAACCTCGCGGCATTATTTCAAAAACCCATGATGGCGGCCACCAATGCACGACACTGGCTACTGAAAGGCGTGCCAACCTCCAGTTCTCACACCAGAGCGACACAGGTCTTACTAACATGGATTTCCAGGACAGACTGAGCCACCTGGGCTTGATAAGACCCCATACAGGACACCAAAATCGTCCAAACCACATGACATCTGTAGTGCACCCAAGATACTTGCAGTAGGGCTTTCAGATTTTAGTATTATTTAGGAACAACGATTGTAATTATTTTACCTCTCTTCAACTTTTGTCAAAAACTTAATGGTTTAGCTGAAATTAATTTCCATCTGTTGCTGCTTAGTAGCCTCGACTACACTGGTCTACCAGCGTGTTCGTATGCGGAAGTAGTCCCTGTTTAGCCCACCATTTTAAAGATTCGAATCTCAAAAAGTTCATTGTGAATAGCTCTGAAAGTAAGGCCTATCTCGAAAATTGAATTTTAATATGGTATTCCTCGGCATCGAATACATCTTTTGAAAATAATTTTATTCCCTGACTGTGCTTAATTTGGCCGTAAAAAATTTATTTATGCTGGCAACATGTGAATTTAGATGCAGTATCTTTTAAAAATTCCTTTCAAACTTTATTTACTGTACAGAATTTCTTGAAAAGTTTAACACGGTGTTCAGAAAGAATTTAAGTTGTAAGAACCGTATCGTTTAGTTTCCGAAATGCTTTAAATGTGTTGTATTTAATTTTTGAAAGTGCCGGTTGATTAAAAACTTGTGTTTTCTTACTTTAAATGGCTTTAAACTATGTATTATGAGTTGAATATTACAATATTTTGTTTCTCCAGTTTAATTATTATTATAAATGTTCTTTACTGCGACGAAAAGTATTGAAAAGTGACAATATGGTCTTGTAACAAAAATCGAGTGTTTACCAGTTGAACTATTAAGGATTGAAATGATTTAGGTGAGTTTAAAGGTTACTTTTTATCATCAACTGTCTGTTTAGAGCTGTTATTACATGTTAGTCAGTTAGTTTTAAAATTTTAAATCACCCTATATTCGCATATGAACTGCAGTATTGACTTCTGTATGATTTCCGTCCCCCATATCCTGTAGTGACAAGGTGAAGAATTTAGCAAATTCTGAGATGCTTACAAGAGGAACCCAATGTGACACTTCAATATGGATGATGGACGAGTTAAGGAAATAAGAACAATGATTAGAAATATGAGAAAGGGATATACGGGATATGGTCGGAGGCGCCCATGGGCTATTGTGACGAACCATCCCGGCATTCGCCCGGAGCGATCTGGGAAAACCATAGAAAACTCAGATCAGGATGGCCGGAGTGGTTTATCGAGAACTACTACTATCAGATTTTAAGCTTACTCACCCAGTAAACACTTTCTGTTCCATTCCCTAATCGCTCATGGAATGTTTGTTATGTTTCTTTCAGAATATGAGCAATTCTTGGACTGTTTTGTGGCAGAGAGAATGACATGTTTTTCTTGTGTCATTTATTGTATTTGTTCTCTTGTGTACTGCATTCTTTACAGCTGAATTAAGTTAAGTATCCTGATGCCGATTCCATGGTTTTGTTTGTGTTGTCTCGTTGTGTTGTTTGTTCATATATTGAATTTGTTTCTTCTTGTATGCAGTTTCACTTACAGCATTGTTTGTTTGTGTGATTTGTTTTATGGCATTGTTTTTGATGTATTGAATTTCTGTGAATTTGTGTCTTTTCTTTCTGGGATATCTTGAGCTATGTTTTGGAATTGGTGTTATTAAGAAGCAAAATCATCGATATGAATGCCACAAGTAATTTGGTGTTGTGAGAATGTTTGGTTGGAACCAATTAACCAGTTCGAAATGCATGAAGGTATCACTTCTCTATCACCAGCCGATCACACTGAAGCAGAATTCCAATAGATAAACCTTAGCACGAATATGGATATCTTGCAAGGCATGCAACTCTTTATGAATCAAACATTAAAAGGAGTCATTTCATATGTGGATGGTTTTAGAGGAAATCTTGCTGCTATAAAAACAGATTTGAAGTCAAAAGTTTAATCAGTTACTAAGCAAGAAGTTTTAATTTTCATTAAGGAACTACAGACTTTTCAGAATCCAGAACCAGTAAATGTATGCATAGAAGAGGAAAGCCTTCTGGAAACTGAGAGTTAGAATACTATGTGAATACCACAAGATACACTGTCATTCAGGTTACAACTGAATCATTTGCTGACACCAGTATAGTTAGTCAAACTGAGTACAGCAATCTGCAGATAAAATCAAGCAAAGTGTTTCATTGGGATTCTGTTTATTTTGCATCGGTAAGGGAGAAAAGAATTTTTTGACCCACAGAATTATTACTATTGACAATGGCTGGAAAGATTGGTGGTATTTAAGTTTTGTTGCAAATGTAAAGATACCTGCAGTATCTTTGCCTTTGTTTGAAGTTGAAGCTGTCCATCAAAATTCTGGGGACAGCATTTATGCCCTTAACCCTAGCAGCAGGAGATGGGGGAGGAGAAGTTACATTGAAGAGTTTGTATTTAAGTGCATATTTTTGCCTACTGGAGTTGTCAAACAATTTTCCCGGCATTCCTGCACACATTTTGTTGATACAAAATGAGATTGAAATTGCAAAATGGGAGGAGAAGAAGTAAGAATGGTGAACAACTTCATGTTTTGTGTGGAATGACTGAAGTTAGAAAGACTTCAGGTAGAATAGTCTAGGAATATGACACTTGGTTTTAGAATGTTTATGGAAGATTAAAGAGTTTGTAGAATAAAAATTTCTTGGTTTTACTCACATGACAAATTTGATCTGACGATTCTTGAAGGTTGTGAACTTGTGTATGTGATCACAGTACAGAAGTTTATTTGATTAATCATTAAGAAAATTAAGTTTATTCATGTAGAGATTATCAGTGAAATGCACAGACATTAAATTATTCTTTGCATTATTTGTAATCTCGCTGGTCTATGTTGTTGTACGTTGTATTGCGCATTAGCGTGCGAACGTGTAATAAAGAATTTCTGTTCGCAATAACGCCCTCTTTACAGTTTATTTTAGTACGCTTCTGTTCTACGCTATTAACTGCCGAAATATAAGTAATAATAACATTGGTTATGGGCCCAGTTACAGCGCAGAAGTGTTATAAACTGTGAAATTGATTGCGCAATCGCTAAGTTGTAGCGTCGCTTCGAAAAAGTTGGCTAAGGATTTTTAGCGTGAAGGTTACGAGACCGAGCGTGGTGGTGTAACGGATAGCGTTCTGGCCTCGCATTCGGGAGGAAGGCGGTTCGAATCCCCGTCCGGGCATCCAGATTTGGGTTTTCCATGGTTTCCCCAAATCACTCCAGGCGAATGCCGGGATGCTTCCTTCAAAAAGGCCATGGCCGAATTCCTTCCCATTCCTTGCCCCCATCCTTTCCCGTCTCTAAAGACCACGTTGTTAAAAAGGGACGTTAAACTGTTACAAAAAAAAAAAAAAAAAAAAAAAAAAGGTTACGAGAGACAAAAGTTATTTAAATCAGTTTAACATGTCTGATCACCGGTCTACGACTATAACCAAATTGAATGGTATAAATTACGCATCATGGAGTTACCAAATGAAAATGGTAATGATGGAAAGTGATTTATGGACAGTTGTTGATCCAGGTGAAGAAGAACCTACTGCCGACGCAGATACAACTGTAAAACGTAATTACGCTTCGAGACAAAATAAAGCTTATGGAAAGATCGCACTTTCTGTGTGCGACGAACAGCAGATGCATATTCAGCACTTAACGAATGCTAAGGAAGCGTGGAACGAGCTGGAACGGTTGTATGCACCGCGTGACTGCAAATTTCGTATTGTGCAACTCAGGCGAAAATTGTATTCGTTGAAACTTAGTGATTATAATTCAATGGAATTATACTTGGGACTGCTCTTCGGCAGCCGTTACGTGAAGCAGTGCCTTCTGTGTTAATACAATTTAAAGTGTTTAGTTTTCTGTTGTTTCATCTTTGAATATTTGTTTAGCAGCCCCAGTTGTCAGTCGTTCTTCGGCAGCCGTTACGTGAAGCAGTGCCTTCTGTGTTAATATAATTTAAAGTGTTTAGTTTGCTTTTGTTTCATCTTTGCGTATTTGTTTAGCAGCCCCATAGTCAGACGTTCTTAGGCAGCTGTTACGGGGAATAGTGCCTTCTGTGATAGTTTTAATTCCAAGTGTGTGGTTAGCTTCGTCTCTGTTTATTTTTCGTCAGTAGCAGCAGCCATCGTCGGAACCGTTACGTGACGTAGTACCTCTAGTGATAATTTAATTAAAAGGGTGTAGTTAGTAGTAGCTTCATCTTTGCATATTAGTTTGTCAGTAGCAGCAGCTGCAGTCGTTGGTCGGAATCGTTACGTGAAGTAGTACCTCCAGTGAAAATTTAATTTAAAGTGCGTAGTTAGCGTAAGCTTCGTCTTTGTATATTTGGTTTTGACAAAGGGCCTCCTACTGAGAATGCATAGTGAGTCCGTTTTTCTCGTGTACTCCTTAGTTTTTCTTTCTGTAAGGTAGTATGTGTAGGTACTGTGGTTGTTGTGTGCAGACGCAGGCTGAGGTGACTGACCTGCGCACCCAGCTTGCAGCTTTGGTAACAAGAGTTACACAGCTGGAAGCTGCCGCAAGTGAGTGCAGTAGATGCGGTATGGGTGACCCTGTAGAAGCAAAGCGTCTCGCAGGTTCTCCCATACCAGACATCGTACCTGCAGTCCAGGCCGAGACGTCGGAATCTATGCGGCCGTCGCCTAGTGGTGGCTGGCGTGTGGTGTCTGGACGTCGTCGGCGCATGCGGGGGCAGTCGTACAAGCGTGATTCCCAAGAAGGCGAGCTTGTACATCTGTCCAATCGGTTTGACGCATTGTCTGGATCTGATTCAGTCCTGCAATCGTCGGCCTGTGAGTTGGCAGCCCCGCAGCCCGCTAAGTCTGGACAACTGCAGAAAGGGGTTTTAGTGGTCGGTAGCTCCAACGTTAGGCGGTTTATCGAACCCCTTAGGGAAATGGCGAAGAGGTCGGGGATGAATTCCGGTATCCATTCATTGTGTATTCCGGGGGGTCTGATCCGAGATGTGGAACAGGCCATCCCGGATGCCATTGAACGGACCGGGTGCAGCCAGCTGCGGATTGTGGCTCATGTCGGCACCAATGATGCTTGCCGCCTAGGGTCGGAGGTTATCCTCTCGTCCTTTGGGCGACTTGCAGAACGGGTGAACTCTGTGGCCATTGGCCGCAAGATTTCTGCTGAGCTATCCATCTGCAGCATTGTCGATAGGACTGACTGTGGACCTCTGGTTCAGAGCCGTGTTGAGGGGCTGAACCAGAGATTACGGCGCTTCTGTGATAGTCATGGCTGCAGATTCCTTGATCTTCGCCCTGGGGTTGAGTCTTGTAGGAATCCCTTGGATAGATCAGGGGTGCACTACACACGGGAATCGGCTACACGGGTGGCAGGGGCCGTGTGGAATGCATTGGGGGGTTTTTTAGGCTGAGGGAGGATGACCCTGAGGATGAAATTATGTTGCGGACAGCCAAGATAAATTCATCACCGCGTGTTAAGGGTAGCTTAAAAGAATCCCAAACATTAAAAGTTCTAGTAGTTAACTGCAGAAGTGTTTGTAATAAACAGCCTGAACTCGAAAACGTTATTCGTAGTACAGATGCTGATATCGTAATAGGCACAGAAAGTTGGTTAAAACCGGATATAAGTTCCGCGGAAATTTTTAATACTAACATGAACATTTTCCGTAAGGATAGGTTGCATTCTCAAGGAGGTGGTGTATTTATAGCTGTTAGTATGTACCTCCCATGTAGCGAAATTGATGTCCATACTGTGTGCGAAATCATATGGATCAAGCTCAACGTAGCTAGGACAAAACTTGTGATAGGCTCCTTCTATCGTCCACCCAATGCAAGCGTAAATATTGCCGAGGCCTTAAGAAATAATATAAATAATATAGCACGGCAATTTCCGGACCATACAATAATGCTAGGAGGTGACTTTAACTTGCCAGATATCGACTGGACTAATTACGTTCACGTTACTGGGGGCAGGGATAAAGCAGCTTGCGAAATCATTCTAGACCTCTTCTCAAATCACAATCTTGAACAGCTCGTAACTGAACCAACGCGATGCCTCAACGGTAACGAAAATATTTTAGATATATTTGTTACAAATAGGCCTGAACTATTCACGAATATTGCTACCACCGCAGGAATAAGCTGTAATTGCTACAGTAAAAACTAACAACCACGCGCAGAAAGAGAAAAGAGAGGATCGTTTACAGATTCAAAAAGGCTTCAAAAGAGTGTTTTATAGCGTATTTGAGGCATAATTACCACACCTTCTTATATAGTAGCTGGAGGCACCGTTGAAGAGAGGTGGCATCGATTCCTACATATACTCGGGGAAGGTATGAACTTGCATATACCGAAACGGACAATCAGGGAAGAGAACGATCCACCATGGTACACACGGGAGGTTAAAAGGTTACTCAAGAAGCAAAGGAAGATACATGCACGATCAAAAAGGACGATGCTTCGGACTGATTTAGATAAGCTAGAGGAGATAAGGGGACGTGTTAAGAATGCGATGCGTGAGGCCTTTAATAACTTTCATGGAAATTCTCTCTCTAAGAGCCTCATTGAAAACCCTAAGAAATTTTGGTCGTATGTAAAAAAAGTTAGTTGTAGTGGGAACAATAAGCCAGTTCTAATAAAAGACGGACGGGAAATTGAAGACAGCCGCGACAAGGCTACCGTATTTAACACCGAATTCAAAAATTCATTCACGCGAGAAAACATGGAAAACATCCCCACTTTACCACATCGTGTGGAATTAGAGATGGATCCGATAGAAATTGATAGCGTAGGAATTGTAAAGCAATTAAAACTTCTGAAGTGGGGTAAAGCGCCGGGTCCCGATGGAATACCGGTAAGAGTATTTTCTGAATACGCGGAGGATATTGAATCATTTCTGTCAGATATATTCCGTAAATCACTAGAAGAGAGAAAAGTACCTTCTAGCTGGAAGATAGCCCAGGTAATTCCCGTTTTTAAGAAAGGAGATCGGAGTGATCCTAGGAATTATCGACCCATATCTCTAACATCGGTTTGCAGCGGAATTCTGGAACATGTCATATGCTCGAACATAATGAAGTTTCTAGATGAGAACGAGTTACTTACACCATGTCAACACGGATTTCGGAAGAAGAGATCGTGTGAAACACAATTGGCCCTATTTTCCCACGACATAATGAAAGTTATAGATGCAGGTTCGCAAGTTGATGCAGTTTTTTTGGATTTTCAGAAAGCTTTTGATTCTGTGCCACACAACCGACTTTTAGCGAAGATTCGAGCTTACGGTATTTCGGCTCAGATTTGCGAGTGGATACGTGATTTTCTAACTGGTCGATCACAGTATGTCGTTGTTGACGGGGAAGCCTCTTCTAAGATAAATGTTACTTCGGGCGTTCCTCAAGGAAGTGTAATAGGTCCACTTCTTTTCTTAATATTTATAAACGATCTAGGTGACAACATCAAATGCTGGTTGCGATTGTTTGCCGACGATGCGGTTATCTATAGGGAAATAAGGTGCTCCGACGATTGCTTAGAAATTCAGCGTGATTTGGATGCTATTTTCGATTGGTGCCGTAAATGGCAGCTTACACTAAATTGCAAAAAGTGCAAGGCAATGCGGATAAGTAACAAGAAGAATCAGTTTGTTCACGATTACAAAATAAACAATTCAACTGTTGACACGGTTGATTCCGTGAAGTATCTTGGGGTGATAGTACAAAGCAACATGAAATGGGAAATGCACATAACTTCCGTCGTAGGCAAGGCTAATTCTAAATTACGATTCATAGGTCGTATTTTGAGGAATTGTAATGCTCAAACGAAGGAGATAGCGTATAAAACACTAGTGCGTCCGCATCTGGATTACTGTTGTGGGGTTTGGGACCCGTATCGCAAAGTTCTGATTGACTCAGTTGAGAGGGTGCAGAGGAGAGCCGCTAGATTCGTGACTTGTTGTTACAGCCCTTATGAAAGCGTCACAGAATTGATACATAGATTGGGCTGGGATAGTTTGGAAGACAGACGACGTAGCTTGCGTTCGAATTTATTGGAGAATATGCGAAAAAATTTAAATTTCGAGTGCAATGAAATACTTCTTCCGCCAACCTATTTAGGTCGCAATGACCGGAGGGATAAGATTAGAGAAATAAGATACCGTACTGATACTTATATGTATTCCTTCTTTCCTCGCACTATTCGGGATTGGAATGGGCGGGTTTAGGATTGGTGCTTAGCACCCTCTGCCACCCACAATTTTTGTGATTTGCAGAGTATGAATGTAGAATGTAGAACTGTTGCAGATCTTGCTAGTGTTGGCAACGCCATAGAAGATGCAGATTTAGCTATGACGATTTTGTGCGGACTTTCCGAGGAATGGGATTCTGTTGTAACAGCTTTGTGTAACCTACCAGAAAGCGAGTTTACATGTGCTACAGTGAAAAGACGTCTTCTTGCCGAAGATTCAAGACGACAAGAAAACGATAGCACGAAACAGTCTGCATTATTCTTGAAGAAAGTAAACACGAAAATGATGGACGTCAAATCTAATTGCAAAGATGTCGGGGATTCTATCATTACCGTGGCGCCACAAAATGATGATTGATTCTTATAGAACTCGACAAAACAAATCGAAAATAAAGAATAAAATTTTTTGATATCTCGCTTGGTTCTTGAGATATCGTATCTTAAAATTGACGTAGTTAGGTTGAAATACGGCCTGGACCAGAAGAAAAATGTCGCTATAGCCAAATTCGATGATGAATTCTTACGATGAGACAAATGGACAATAAAGAATAAAGTTTTTTGATATCTCGCTTAGTTCTCGAGATATTGTATCTCAAAAATGATGAGGTTAGGGTGAGATTCGGCCTGGACCAAAAATTTTTTTTCACCAAAACCACCATATCTACATGGTGGAAATGCATTATAGGTGTTTTATTTTCTTCCTAGTGATTGTTGTTAGGTTGAAATACGGCCTGGACCAGAAGAAAAAACATCAAAAGCAGACGGAACTATACCTATGGCTGATTTTTAACATGCTATATCTCGAAAACCAAGCGAGATATCAAAAAATTTTATTCTTTATTCTCGATTTATTTAGTCATGTTCTGCAAGAATTCATCATCAGATTTTGGCGCCACGGTAATGATAGAACTGCCAAGATGTCAAACCTAGCAGCGAAGATGGAAAACACTTTAAGAAAGGAATACGAAAAGGCAAAAATGGCAAAGGAAAGTGTTTTATCTGTAAAGAAATCGGTCATTTTGCAAATGTATGTCCAAATAAATCAAGCAGTAAACGCTCATTTAGTGCATCGACAACATGTGGATCGGCTATATTGAATAGCGATGTTTGGGTCATAGACTCAGGTGCTACTCATCACATGTCTCCCGAGAAAAAGTATTTTTCTTGGATTAGTAAAAATGTGACTACTGAAAATGTTGTGACAGCAAATGGCACAACAACACCTACAATTGGAAAAGGTACTGTAAATGCAAAGATTATAGGTAACAATTCTGCAAATAGTGACATACAAATTAAAAACACTCTTTTAGTGCCTGGCATTAGCCATGGAATTTTATCAGTTAAACAGTTAACTGAAAATAATAAGAAAGTTGTTTTTAATAAAACTGGATGTTGCATTTACGATGACAGTAGGAATTTACTATTGAAAGCAGAGAATGTGGGTCGCTTGTATGTGGTGAGAACAGAACCTAATGTAAAGAAGAGTGTAGTAAGCTCATTACACTATGAAAATAGAAAGTTAAAAACATTGGATTTGTGGCATCAAAGACTAATGCACGTTAGCAAGAATCAGATTATAAAAATGGTTAAAACACAGTCTGTAAATGGTTTATACTGTGAGTTGACAACTCCTACACCATGTAATGACTGTTTAGCAGGAAAAGCTACAAGATTGCCATTTGTGACACATCCATCAAGCAACTTGAAAAGTGATGGAATGATTTTGAATCTTGTTCATGCAGATCTCATGGGACCAATAGATGTGAAAAGCTTTCGTGGCAACAGATATGTTCTTAGCATAGTGGATGATGCTAGCAGATATGCTTTCATCAAACTTCTTAAAACAAAGGGAAGTGTACTGGCTGAGTTTAAAGCATGGAAGATCCAGGTTGAAAAACAAACTGGCAAATCTTTAAAGCGAGTTCGAACAGATAATGGACTTGAATTTTGTTCAAAGAATTGGGATATCTTCTGTGAGAGTACATGAAAAGACAATGATTTACACACCACAGCAAAATGGAATCGCAGAGAGATTCAACAGAACTCTGATGGATTTAGTGAGAAGTGAAATCAGCAGTAGTAGGTTACCTAAGGCAGCTTGGGCAGAATTGATATATACTGCAGCATATATCAGGAACAGAGTCACAAACAGTCATAACAAAATTAAAACTCCATATGAATTATGGGTTGGCAGGAAGCCAAGTGTCGCTCACCTTCGGGCAATAGGATGTGAAGTGTTTGTGCATATTCCTAAACAGAAACGCCACTCAAAACTTTCAGCAAGGGCCAAGAAAGGAGTTTTGATTGGATATGCAATATATGGACGTGGTTATAGGATTTGGATGCCAGATACTCAACAAGTTGTGGAGTCACGTGTCTGTGTATTCAAAGAAAGTACAAATAATGAAGCAGAACACATTAGTAAACCTGAAAATTCTAGCTTCAAACAATTTGATAGAGAAGAAACTATCACTTTGACTGCAGTGATGGAATTTCAGGCAGTAATCCTGAAGAAAATGGAATGATCAATTCTGAAGAAAATGGGATGATCAATTCTGAAGAAAATCTGTCAAGCGAGGAAGAAGACTTCAAAGGATTTCCAGACACAGAAAGTGAAGAAGAAGAAACTTTAGGCAAAGGTGAACAGAGTGAAAGACAATCAACCATTCAAGTAAAGAAAAAAAGGACGACCAATGGGAAATTCTACAAAACATAATGCAAACCTGCAAAAGCAACACAATATGATTCTTCGAGAAAGGTGTTCTATAAAATCAAAGAAAGATGATAACATAGAACCACAATCTCATATGGTTCATACTAATAATATAGTGGAACCATCTTCATTCAACGAGGCTATCAATTCTGCTGAAGCAACGCAATGGTTGGGAGCAATGAATGAAGAGATAGAATCATTGAAGAAGCACAACACCTAGTCATTGGTTGTAAAACCTCCAAATGCAAATGTCATTAAATGCAAATGGGTGTTTAAACAGAAGACAGTAGGTGAAACAGAACGTTTCAAAGCACGCTTGGTTGCAAAGGGTTTCTCTCAAAAGAAGGGAGTTCATTATGAAGAAGTGTATGCACCTGTATCATGTTTCGATACTCTAAGGTTACTTGTAGCTATTGGTGTTGAGAAAAAGTGGTTCATGGACCAGTATGATGTTAAATCTGCTTATCTTCACAGTGATTTAAAGGAAACTTTGTACATGGAACAACCTGAAGGGTTTATACAAAGAGGTAAAGAAAAACTGGTTTGTAAGTTGAACAAATCGATATATGGTTTGAAACAAAGTGGAAGGTGCTGGAATGAACATCTCAACAAAACATTAGAAAGTCTTGGATTCGTTCGTAATAAAGTAGATCCGTGTGTATATCTGTTCAAGAAAGGAAAAGGAAAGGCCATATTAGCTGTTTATGTGGACGAAATCCTTGTATTGACAGAAACCAAATCAATGAGAAGTAGTGTAAAAGAACATCTGGAGAGATGCTTTGATATTAAGTACCTAGGAACGATTTCCAATCTACTGGGAGTAAAATTCAATATGAAAGAGGATGGTAGCATCACCCTTTCACAAGAAGGATATGTCAACAAACTGTTGAATGAATTTGGACTGCAAGACGCCAAAGGAATTAAAACCCCAATGGAGCAGAGGCCAGAGTTTCTCGATGAGTGTAATGAAGATGACCTCAAGAACCTTCCTTACAGAAAACTCATTGGTGGTCTGTTATATTTATCGCAGAGAACTAGACCTGATATTGCCTTTTCAGTAGGCAAGTTGGCTCAGTATTGTTCACAATTCAACAAGTGTCATTGGAATGCAGCTAAAAGAGTACTTAGGTATTTAAAAGAGACTCAAGACTATGGGATTACATATTATCCAACTAGTGAAAGTCTTGTAGCATATGCTGATGCAGATTGGTCTAGTTGTACAAAAACTCGCAAGAGCATAAGTGGATATGTGCTTATACTTGCAGGTGCTCCAATCATCTGGAAAAGTTCAAAACAAACTGTGATTGCACTTAGCACAATGGAGGCAGAATATGTGGCCTTGGCAGTTTGTGCAAGAGAAGTGTTTTGGGTAAAAGAACTGTTAAAGTCCTTAAATTTCCAAGAAATAAGTGACAGTGCAACCATGATATGGTGTGATAGTCAAGCAGCTATTGCACATGCTAGAAATTATGTTGTCAAGTCCAGGACAAAGCACATTGCAGTCAGGCATCACTTTGTAAGAGAAAAGGTGATGGATGGGACAGTGGAACTTCGATATGTTCCAAGTGAACAAAATGTTGCGGACATCTTCACGAAGGCGCTGTGTAACAGACTACACAAGTCGCATCGCAGTCAGCTGGTGGAGCAGGTCCAGGTGGCATAATCTCCGAAGTGCGGAATGATCATCCACAAGTCAATGATCTTCCGAGGGGGGGATTGTAGAGATTATCAGTGAAATGCACAGACATTAAATTATTCTTTGCATTATTTGTAATCTCGCTGGTCTATGTTGTTGTATGTTGTATTGCGCATTGGTGTGCGAACGTGTAATAAAGAATTGCTGTTCGCAATAACGCGCTCTTTACAGTTTATTTTAGTACGCTTCTGTTCTACGCTATTAACTGCCGAAATATAAGTAATAATAACAATTCAGTTGGTTCTAGATAGTTTGTAAGAGTACACTAGAGGGAATGATATTAAGTTACACTGTGCAGAAGAGGCAGATAGCCAGAAATTATTTAGTTTTCCTTTGGCAGAAAGAGTAAATTTGCTGCATGTGTAAATTATCTGCATATATAAATTAGCTGCATATTTCGTCTGGTTTGAAGTTTTAAAGCATTACCAGCAAATAACAATAACTGCTTCTGCACCCAAAATTAATGAATGATTTGCTTCTATAAAAGACAATGCTGTGAACTACATTTAGTTCTAGTACAATAAATTCCAGCAAGTGGAAATAATGTAATGGTGTAATTTTTTTTTTATTGAGAGGATCAATTTCAAACAATATTCAACATATGTTTAAAAGATGTTGATGCTCAGTAGCATATCATTTTGGCAATTTATTCCTGTTTCATGAAGTAAGAAATTTAACTTGTGTTAGTTCTGAAGTTGTATGCAGTATTGCACGAATGCAATAAGTTGATTATGTCACTCAAGTCATTTAAAATTGTGTGTTGTGTGGTGGGGAATGAAATAAAACTCTTCATGTTCACCAAAGGTAGCCAGACTGTGACAAAAAAAAAAAAAAAAAAAAAAATAAGAAGTATTGTGACGAGTGTGTGAAAATATGGCTTAAAACAAAGAGTAGCATTGAGAACTGAACAAAATTTGTGCATCTCCTTTGTCTGATGTATTGCCAATGGTAATGGAGCAGGGTTGTATTAATTGAATTAGCTATAGGCCGATTAATCTAGATGCCTCCATTACATTTCTACATGGCAAATATGGGTAAGACAACAATTAAGGCACTGTGAATTTCTAGAGTTCCACGTAGCTAGAAATGGATGAAGAGCAAAATCCTTCAATTGTCGAAGAATGATAATTGTCATGAGCACTCCATGTGAGAGAAAAATGAATTGTGAACATAAAGTCACATCTTATGGGTAACGGAGACACAACGAATGCTATAATAATACAAGAAAACAGAAACAGTTGTTCAGAGATGAAGTTCTACATCTCACATTCCTGAACCTGCTGGGGCTATATTTATGGCCTTTGACCCATCCCATCCACTCCCACTGTGGCACACCAATAGCAGTGGTGGGGGCGGTAGACTCCCATGAGTCAAGCAATGATCTTCAGTCTGCTTGAAAACTTCGACACACACATGGTGCCTTGCCTCTGCTCTTTGCAGAGCTGCTTCAGTGCTGGGTACTAGGCTTGGCTTGTTGATGAGGCTATTCTGTAGCTGGAACTCAATGGCTTCTCTGTATACACAGTCTCAAAAGTGAGATAACTTTGGTGTCTTCATATTTGATTGGATGCTGGGTCTTTAGACAATGTTTAGCAATTGCTGATTTTGACGGCATGACATTTATGTTCTGTGCACTATTCCTCAATCGTGTGAATGGCCTGTACGACGTATGCTTTTCCATACTCACATGTTACGTGGTATATGCCAGATTTCCTAAGTCCCTGATCATCTTTAACCAAGACTAGAAGTGCTTTAATCTCACTTAATGTTGCATTGGCATAGAATACTGGCAATCTTGCTTAATACATTGTTAGTTGGTTCTCGAGTGGTCTTCTGCCTGAAGGTGTGTTGAATTTGACCACTGGTGAAGTCAGTGATTGGCAAAGATGGTGATGTTCGAGCAAAGTTCAGTCCTTTTTGAAGGACTGACAAGGCCCATAAAATCTGAGACAATTCATTTCCTTTCTACTTTGTCTTCTTTAGGCTGTCTTTATTCCAGTTGGTTGAATTTAGACGACTGTTTTAATGTTACATTATGCTGCGTTCATTTTGCTTGTGCCCAAGAAGAACATTCAACCCACTCCCAGGTGTCAGGGGCAAGTGAGGACACCAACTCTAAGTGAAGGGTGAATAGTTAACATCCAATGGAATCAAGCTGGTGGTGTGTGTCTCTGATTTTTTCTTGTACCAATGCAAGACTTGCTCATCTGGTAATCCGGTTTGCTGCAGGTGTCAGGATGTGATGAACAACACTGGCAAACACTGGAAATGCAGTTATTATGGCATCTCTTCAGAAAGGAGCTTATCTAGCTTCCTGACTTGCTATAGCATAGAAGAAACAAATTGTCTTGAATTTTAAAGGGAAAATCGTTGAAGATACAGCCTTGTCAGTCCTCGAAAAAGGACTAAACTTTGCTCCAACACCAGCTTCTTTACCAATCACTGACCTCATCAGTGGAATCAAACAGGTCACCTATAGCCTACCATAACTGTAGCAGAGGAAATATGCTGTGAGACATGCCATACTCTTACCAGGACCACTTCACCAAGGAACATCTCCACACAATAGAAACACCTGCTACGCTCTCAGTGAGAAGATCCAGAAATAGCCGTTCTTGCAGCTGATAAATGGAACTTAACTGTCTTACTAGCAGATGCAGAATACAAGGACAAGATGTATAAACTACTTGGTGATTCAGCTTACAGGAAGGTGGTGACCAATCCCACCAGCAGGGTGTAACGGAAAAAGAACTGAACTTCTTCAAAATACCTTACCAGTCGATACAGCCCAGAAACTTTCTACTCATGCGGTTGCACCACATAGTCTTTATGAGCTCCCAAAGGTGCACAAGTCAGAAGCACAATAGATGTGCTCCCACGTATGGTCCTGCCAAATACCTGACGTCCGTTGTGAATCCGTCGGTTGGCAAATGTGAGCACTACATCAAGACCTCGGCATAGTTTGTTAAACATCTACAACAACTGAGACTGTCTGACTCTGATTTCATGGTCATTGTCAATGTAATCTTACTTTTCACCTGGTATCTTCCCAAGGAATCACTTGAAATAATTGGCGAGAAATTTGGGCTTGAGCTTACAAAACTGTTCAGCTTTGTTCTAACATCAACGTATAGAACGTAGAATATTATGAACAAACTGATGGAGTAGCCCCCGTTCACCCTTAGCTGACAACATGTATATGGAGCACTTTGAGTATGAAGCACTGGAATCATCAGAATTAAAACTGATGGTTTTCGACAGATATGACACATTCGTCATTTTGCCCCACAGCAAAGAAGAATTTCAATCTTTTCTGCAACACCTGAATTACATCCATGGCCAGATACATTTCAACATGGAGATGGAACTACACTTCTTGGATGTGCTGGTAAAGAGAAGACCTGACAACACATTAGGTCACAGTGTTTACTGAAAGGCTACTCACACAGACCAATATTTACATGCCTCCAGCTGCTGCCACCCATCACAGAGGGAAGGAGTGCTAAATACACTGGCACACAGAGCCCATGTGATTCCTGACAAAGACAGTCTGTCTCAAGAACTAACAAACCTCATGAACATGTTCCAGAATAATGGCTATGACAACCGACAAATTTGGCATGCCTTCAGGCAGAAGACCACTCGAGAACCAACTGACGAGAAGTACAAACAAAGGGCCAAAGCCTTCATCCTGCACGCTGGCAATGTATCAAACAAGATTGCCAGAATGCTACACTGACAAATCACGTATGTTTACCGGCTGCCAGCCGAGATTAAAGCACTTCTAAGCTTGGTTAAAGATGATCAGGGACTTAGGAAACCTGGCATATACCATATATGATGTGATTGTGGAAAAGCATACGTTGGACAGACCATTTGCACGGTTGAGGAATGGTGCACAGAACATAAATGTCACACCGAGCTACAGCAGCCATCAAACTCAGCAATTGCTAAACATTTTCTAGAGACCCAGCATACTATCAAATATGAGGACACTGAAGTTCTTAGAAACACATCTTACTTTTGGGACTGTATATACAAAGAAGCCATTGAGATCTAGCTATGGAATAACCTCATCAACAAGGGAGTCTAAGCCAAGCCTGGAACCCAGCACTGAAACAGCTCCATAAACAGCACAGGCAAGGCACCATGTGCGATGAAGTTGTCAAGAAGACTAGAGACCACTGCTCGACTCATGGGAGTCTACCATCCCCACCACTACTATCAGGGCACCATGGCAGGAGTGGAGGGGAAGGGTTGAAGGGTATAAATATCTCCCTGACAGTCTTGGCATGGCAGTTGCATCCCAGACTGTGCTCTTAACAACAGTCAGCAGACGCAACTTGAAGATGACGGCATGTTATGCTGTCGAAAATTCGTTGAACGACGATCAATTGATCTGGCTACATGCCCGAGAGATCTTCAAGCAATCAGTTTGTTCATGTTCTTCACACTCAGATTCGTTGTTGTGACAACATTGTAAAAGAAATGCACATACTCTTCTTAGTTCTGTAGAATTATAGCAGAGAATAGGTAGTATAGTATCTGTAGACTAATAGTGAAATTTATATGATACAGTTACGTGAGAGAATGGGCGACTGACAATTCATTACTGTTGGATAAATAGACACTAGAAATCTGTTTCAATCATTTCAACCATTTAGAGTAAATTTGGGAATAATTTTTAATTATGATTATTCAAAAATTGGTAAGTTAATGTATGAAAGTCAGGGAATGGGTAAATGAAGTGCCACAGATGGTGACAACATTATCAATGAGTTTAAGTGACCACTCATAAATACGGTGTAATTATTTTTTATTGCCTTGATTAATATTGATTACAATAGTCAATTCATTCTGCTTATACTGTGCGAGTGGTTTCACGACTCTGATGATCTTATCAGTTATCGTGGAATGGTTAGTTGCATGGATTATTACAATGATTAATGGATTATAGTTGCTTTTTTAAATGATGTAGAAAGTTTGATAATAAAGTGCATTGCTTCAGTGAAATCAGAATCAAAGAGGGTATAGGATGTATCCGTATGATGTAGCTGCCCCAAAGACTGGGTTCTGCGTGGTATTTATTGTGATCCATAGACATGGAGTAAAGGCTCTTACCTCCATGTAAGACACCTGCAGACAAATAACCTTGGATGACTATAGTCAGAAAAAGATTTTCAATTGGAGGCATGATTTAAGCTTGAAGTTTAAACATTTCAGCTCTAGAGTGCAGGAAAAAAAGAAGCCAACAATTGTTTCACTTTGATGAATGAAATGCCTTGGTGAGAGTTGCCAGTGGCTGGACTGAAGTTCTACCCAATCAGATTGATTCCTGTCTGGTTTTACAAAATTGTTAACATGTGTTTTATGTGCTGACAAATCCTGGAACACAACACTTTGGGGTGGGATTTGAGATGGGACATTTTGTTTGATGGAGAGTGTCTCCATTCCTGATCTCGATTGAGGGTGAATATTTACTGACGTCCCCTAATCAGCTGGTAGAAGATGATGCGCTGTGTTGAGTACAGACTGCTCTGATACTGAGACTCCAGCTGGAGGTCCTGTAACCTGCACAGCTAAGAGCTACAGTCATTCACCAGGACATCCCTTGCCTTACTACAACAGGGGCCAAGATGTTACACCTCTGAGCCAATCTAAACGCTCCACCATCAGCTGATGATTCTTCTTTGTCCCATCATTGTGGTAATCACTTTGTCCACACAATTGCTACCTATCGTTTCTAAAACTATGAACTGTAAATGTAATTGTCTTTTAACAGAACGACTTATGGTCTATTGAACGAATTGATTTCAATAATAAAGTAATGTTATCAAATTTTCGGAAAGGAAATACATGCAATACATGTTTTGTCATTCATATTTTGCCTCGTCATTGATCAGTTTATTTTTTGAAAGCTTTTTCAGGCCTAATAACCACGTCCATAGTTATTATGCTTATTAAAACAGTATTTGCAAGAGGTACCCAGTACTTTAATAGGGGTTCATATAATATTTGCATGAATACCATATTCTGATCCATTCAGCATACCATAATTGTAAAATTTAATATAACTTATCAAGTAAATCTATCCATTAGTAATTATTTACAAAAAAAATCTTTAACCGGCAGACCTATAAAAAATGATCAAAACTCCTTCATGAGTTACCGAAATATAATATTGATGAGGCTTGAATGGAAATTGGATGAAGAAATAGGAGTGATAAGTGTAATTGAGGAATGAATAATGACCATACATAAGCATCTGATTTCAGGCTTTATGGGGTTGGAAAATTTTGATCTTTAGGTAAGGAACTCATGTACTGGAATAAGTTATTGCGATGTTTCTGAATGATGCACCTTAAACAGCAAGAGAATTTATAGTAAAAATGTGTATAGTATATAAGTATGCATGCATGAAAATTGCTACCCAGGCATTAGTTTCATTACTGGTAGTAATAATTCTGTGCTGTTTAAAAAAATTATAGTGGGTTAAGTAATAATGATAAAATGTGCTTCATATTAAGGGTATTAACATGATTTCTTGTAAAACACTTTGTTTTCATTTACACATTACACAAAACCTTCTGTTGTGAGTTATATATATATTTTTTACAATTCTAATATTTTTTTTTCATTCAGTTGTCATTCATAAATTATACTATGATTCAAAAAAAAAAAAAAAGTACTTCTGGTGCATGTTCTTATCTTTTTTGTAGTCAGTTGCTGGATATAAATAATGAAGATGTTAGTATCTCATCAGTGAGGAATAATATTTATATTAAGGAAGAAGATTCTGCCTTTGGTGAAGAAATGAAATTATATGAACAAAGTGAAATATCTTCATACTGTAGTACAAGTACTGAGAGAATTACTACATTTGTTCATGAGAAGAGTTTAGAAAAAACAGGTATACTTTTAGTTGAACAGAATATATTTCACATACAACTATTAAGTTTTAAACACATAATATCCATTATTTAAATTGACAATTATTATATCACAGAATTTCTTGTGTTTAATGTCTTATCTTCCAAGTAACTATTTCAAGATTAGATAAAATATCATTTATTGGTGAAATTAATAAGTAAACGCCAGTATGGTTTCATTTCCAGCATTGCATATTTAACAAAACTGAAAATAATTTTATAGATTTGTTAGGTGTTCATCATAATTCTTAAAGAGTCAAGCCAAATAGTTTCTCAACAGAAAATTAATCATGGAATATTATTCAAGGTTTACTCAACATTTTGCTTAAATAACAGAAACAAATAGAAATGACATGAGAACATGGTGCACTAATTGGTGCTGCGATGCTCATTAGATTTTAATCTACAGTGCTGTTGTTATTCCCCAGTTCTTCCATTTTCAGATTGTATATGTTTCGTATGCTTTCTTATGATAACCGATTTTGCTATTTCTGTCTGTACCTTCAAGGATTTAGATAACAGCAATCTTTTTATGCATTGTACACTTACTATGAGTACCTTCTGTCTTTCAAATTATTTGCTTACAACTTTATATGCTTATCTTGTCAGTCTATCCAATAAAGAAGTTTTTAAAACTGTAACTGTCAAGCAAAATTTTAACTTCCAGTGGCATTTTATTTTCTAATATTTTGATTTATCGAGTTCACATCTTTCCAGACTGATACATTTTCAATCATAGCTGCAGTGATGAGGATTCTAGGTTTTATTGAAAAATAAAATTAGGGAATTATTTAAAGCTGACAGGAGTAGTTCTCGATAAATCATTTCGGCCATCCTGATCTGGGTTTTCCATGGTTTTCCCAGATCGCTCCATGTGAATGCCAGGATGGTTCGTAACAATTGTTTTAGAAAATAAATGAAAACTGCCTAAAAAACACAATAAAAATTTTAAAATAACTTTATACCTTGCTTAGAAGAAAGTAAAGCTAAATAGACAATATTTTACATTACTGTTATTGAAATGTTTACATTAATCAGTTATTTTTGGAATCAGTGCCTGATGTCATGAATTACTGAACTTTATTCAGTGTTCGAGGTGACACGGGGAGTACGAAGAAAAATTCCAAATATTTTACAGCATATAGTGAGGTAGTTACTGTTATTGTGGGAGACAGTTTAGGGAAACAAATTAGACAGTATTTTAATCTGTGGCTCAACCTCGTTAGACGTCCAGGTGTATCTCTGGTACTACAGTGTCAGTTGGTAGGCTGCATCATGCAGTAAATTCTTTATAGTTACTATAATATCCGCATATCATCTGTATGTTTCAGTTATGTTGATACCTCCTGTTTCTGGCATTAATTGTAGGTAAGTAGTAATATGTATTATCTTGGTTCTCCAGGTGGAGCCGCTTCGATATATTCAAACCTAACGTTTCTTGGTTCTCCGTTTCCCGGAGAACCAAGATAATACATACAGTGACCACGGAAGCTTTCGTAACCAAAGTAGTAATATGATTTTTATGTACTATTGTTATTCATTATTGTTTTTATCCTTTTGTTTTTCGTTTTGGCTGGCACCGACTCCAAAAATAACTGATTAATGTAAAATTTTGAATATTGTCAAATTGTCCATTTAGATTTACTTTCTTCTAAGCAGGGTATAAAGTTATTTTAAAATTTTTGGTGTGTTTTTTAATTATTTTATTATTAAATTTTTAGTGGTATTATATAGTTTGTTTTGTATTTTTAATATGCCACAGCAGTTCTCATTTTGCGAATTTCCTGGTAGCTAGGTGGTTAAAGCGCTTGCTTTCAAAAAAATTCTGGTTTTATATAGCCCAACAACTTCCAGAATGGGGTGAACTGAATGCTGTGTTAAGGAATGTCAGTTTACATTTTGATCCATGCTGCATTTTGACCTAATCATAACATCTGTTAAAGCTGCTGCTCGATAATCAAAACATGAAACATCTTGACATTAATACATACCACAAACAAAGATCTGTCTCTGGAATATATCTGTTTGTTCTGGCATCACACAGAAAAGATACATTTTTAATTGGTTTTCACAATGTGAATGCTTGGGGTCCAAGTTGAAATCTTAGGTATATTCTGAGACATTATGACACATTTATTTTATGAATATTCTGCCATGACTTAAAAATAGCTTAATCGATTTGATTGGATTTTTGTAAAGAAAATTGGAAATTAAAAGGGGTGGTGGTAAAGGGGATGAGGGATTTGACTTTTGTATACCAAATGTAGACTGTATTTTCTGTTTGGTTTAAAGTATATGTGTGTAAATTTCTAATGATATCAGATTAAAACTGTAGGTATGTTTAAAAAACAATAAAGAGATATAGAGGTGAAGAGTAGTTTGGTTTTTGTAAAGCTAATGTGAACAGTATTTTTCTCTTTGTTTTAAAGTATAAATGTGCAAAGTTCCATTGAAACCAGATAAAAATTGTAGCTTTGTGTAAAGAACATTTACAAAAATTAAATGGGGTAAGGGAGTGAGCGGTTGGGTTTTGTAAACAGAACGTATATACTATGTTTCTCTTTGTTTTTAAGTATACATGTGCAGTGCTCCATCGAAATTTGATAAAAACTGTGGCTATCTATAAAGAACAATGGAAATTAGGAGGGCTTGGGGTAGAAGGGAAGAGGGTTTGGACTTCTGCAACCAAATTTAAATACAATTGTCCTGTATGTTTTAAAGTAAACTTGTGCAAATTTCCTTCAGAATTGGATAAAAACTGTAAATTTGTGTAGATTAAGGGGATGGAAAGGGGGAGAGGGGTTTGGCTTCTCTAAACCAAATGTAGACAGTATTTTTCTGTTTGTTTTGAAGTATACATGTGCATACTTCCTTCAATACCAGATAGAAACTGTAGCTTTATATAAAGAACATTGACAGTGATTAAAGGGGTAGAGAGGGGGATAGGGTGTGGGTTTTTGTTTTAAAGTATATGCATGCAAAGTTCCACTGAAATTGGATTAAAATGTGGGTTTGAACAAATTTAAGGTGTGTAAAATGGGAGCTAGGGTAGTTTTCGGTCAGAAATCTTCTCCATAATATATATATATATATGTGCCAACTTTCATAAAGATCAGTCAAATGGTGTCGACTTTAGATTTTTAAAAAGAAAATTGACAAAAATTCAGGGGGTGGAAATGGGGAGAAGGGTTAAGTTTTTGCAAACTAAAAGCCGACATTAGTTTTCTCTTTATTTTTGACTATACATGTCTAAAGTTCCATCAAAATCGGATAAAAAATGTGGATTTGTATAAAAATTAAGGGGTAGAAGGGGTGTTTTCTCAATGAAAATCATATTTGGAGTATACCCTATCCACTTAAAAAAAATTCATTTAAATCTGTTCTAAGTTGGCGAAGTTATCGCTGAACATACATAAAAAATAAAATTAAAAAACCTACTAATTGAGAATCTCCTTTTTTTGAAGGTGGTTAAAAATAACCCATGGGTGCTTCCTGCCATATCCCATATATCCCTTCCTATGCACAAATGGTTACATATTAGGATTTGTACAATGCACCCTCCGCCACCCACTTTTAGTGAATCACGCAATAATAATAATAAGCTTCATGGTGCAATATGTTGTGTTGTGGTGTCCTTTGAACTCTCCAATTCCACAACATTTCCTATTTCATGTTTCGTATTTTGCCAGGAGCAAGCATTATTATTAGTGATTAGGACCATGAGCTTATTACCATTCTTCTAGACTCTATTTCCAACACAAGTTTGCTATAGTATTTAGGAATTTCCTAAAATAATGTAAACCTAATTTGTTTTGTTGAAATTTTTCCATTCGCAGTGAAAGTGGAGGTGTCATTGGAACATTTTCAGTTGGAAAATAATTAATTTATGTGATTCAGTGTGTAGTGGATTATATTACTACAGTTATTCTGAAGTTTTAATATATATATATATATAAAACAACTTAGTTGGAGTGAAATATTGATGAACATTAATCTATCATTATAGTCTGCAAATATAAAGCAATTTTTTTAAAAGTATGCCCAATATTTAAAAATAAGTAATTTAAATGAATCTAGGGTACAACTCTCTTTGTATATTTGTATGGTATTTAAATATGTTTCCATTATCTATTCTTATAAAGGACATGACACTATGAGAATATAACTAAAGGAAAATACATAAGAGATAATTACAAAAACAAGGGAATGTAAACTCATTATTTCCTGAAGCTGGAGGCAGGAATGCTGCAATGAAACAAATAAAAACAAGACAAACGCAATTTCACCTTCCCTTAATCATGAGAGAAACACATGAAATGCATGGCAAGGCTGACTAGTGCTTACAAGAAAAATTTCATCTTCTGTATTTTTTTTTTTTCTACAATCATAACCTGTTGAATGAATGTCAGCAAGGGGGTTTTCATACAACCTTGAACTTAGTTAGGATAGTGACCATGCTTAGTACGAAATGAAGTTATATTTTACAGCTGCCAAATCCTTTTTTCACTCAAAAGTTCTCCTACAATTTTCCAGTAACAGATAAATTTTGGTTAAGGAATAAAAAAAAAGCAGATCCAGATGAAGACAGTGTATTAGGCACATTCATGGATGGCAAACTCTCACCCTAGACCCCCTAACTAGGATGAAACATCGTTATAAGTGCATACTGAAGCACATCACCAGTAGCACATCACCGCTTGAGCTTTTGTTCAGGCCTACATCACAAAACAACTTGCAATGGTCTAACCTCAATGAAAACTAATAAAAGACTGGCTAAAAAGCAATATGGCTGACTCCGTAAGTAAGGAATTTGAGACTCGTGAGGTCAGCTTTTAAATTTAAAATTTAATATCTGAATAACCATTTTATGTTTTAAACTGTAATTTATAAATGTTTCTTAGTACTACCTACTCTTAATTTTGAACCATTGTTTATTTCTCAGGAATGCTTCTATTGGATTTCCGTTTAATTTTGTGACATCGACTTTTTAGTACATAAACCTTTTATGCCTTATGCAATGCAACTTAGAAAATCTTACTTTCTCTTTGAAATCTCAAACTTTTTCTGGAATTGGTAATATGATTTTAACGTACTTAATTTTATCTATTGACTGAGCCAATTTTTATCCTTTTATCTCTCTTATTAAAGATTTTGATTTTCTGTACCTAATTAAAAGTCATATCTATAATTGATTTAACTAGTCAAATTTCCTGTTGATGCTGATTATCACTTGTGATATCAAAATCTAACATAACTCTTTACATTAACTCATAATTCCAAATTTTGTACTTTGCTTGCTGTCTGAACAGTGGTTTTACATCACTAAAATTGAAGTATCTTTTATACTAAGTTTTTACGGTCATAGGAAATCAACCTTAAAATGATCGTCTTCGGGAGTTCTCTTAATGGAAATGAAGGTAGCAAAATTCATTATGTTTGAAAAACAACTTTATCCAAAACTTGTGTCTTTTACAAAAGTGGCTTCAAAACCAAATTAAAGAGTAGACAGAAATTATTTGCTGTACTAGTTATATTGAATAAACCTGTTTCTGAACAGTTTTTGCAATGTTATTGATATATTACAAACCTTCCCACCTCCAGCATTGGTAGGTAAGTGATAGGTTTTACTTTCTCTGGTATTTTTGAATTAATATTTACTTATACCATATTTCTTTTTATTCCTGTCATTTTTATACAAAGATTAATCAACAGTTATCTGTTTGATATTACTGAGACATACACTGTAATTTTATCAGTACAGTCATAGATCTTAATGTGCATTATGTATGTGCTTATAAATTATGGATACCTATGAAACTTATTTGTTTCAGAAGCCCTTTTGGTTGATAATGCAGCTTACAAGTTACTGATAACTAGGGTAGTTCCAGCTTCTGAAACAAAAAAGTTTCCACTTGTAATTTTCAGCATTGTTTGCACAAGGATTAAGGATTACATTGATCATAATCAAAGCTTAATGACATACTCATGTTCTTTTGTGGTTGTTGAGTCTCTGTAGAATAAAACAACTGTTGTTTTATGTTTTTGGAAGAACTCTGTATTTGCATCATCTCTTAAAATGATTTTTTTTTGTTCATTTCAGGTGCACACTATTGGTCAAAAGCTTACAGTGAAACAGTCCTAGATGAATGTACTATTGTCCAACCTGAGTGTGAAATTACAGTTAGTGAAGATGAATCCATGACTGATAACTGTTCAGAGGAAGTTGCTGCCACATCATCTGACAGTCCAACACATGTCTGTAAAAAACGCAGCAGACCTTTTTACCAAGCACAAAGTCTTGCAAAGCATATGTTAACAATACATGAAGGTGATGGAAATCTCACTTGCAACATATGTGGTGAAAAGTTCAGGGACACCTTAGAGCTAGGACCTCATGTACGACAACATGTTGAAGATTCTGGTGCTATATGCTGTGAATTGTGTGGAAAAACATTTAAGAAACGTGCAAGATTGGTTGAGCACTCTCGTATTCATACTGGTGAACGCCCATTTGAGTGTGATATGTGTGACAGAAGTTTCAGCCATTCTAGTAGTCTGTCAGTTCATCGGAAAACACATACAGGCGAGCGCCCACACTTATGTCCAGTAGAAGGCTGTGGAAAAGCATTTGCCCAAGCTGCCCACTTAAATGCACATAGTCGAATACATTCTGGTGATAGACCATACACTTGTGATGAATGTGGAAAGACTTTTGGCCAAAGTGGGAGCTTAAAAGCTCACATACGGACTCACACAGGAGTACGACCGTATGCTTGTGAACACTGTAGCCAACGCTTCTTGCAAATTGCCCACCTCAATGCCCACCTTATGACGCATACTGATGATAGACCATTTTCCTGCCCTCTCTGTGGCAAACGTTTTCGCAAGGTAGTACATTTGACGGAGCATCAGCGTACACATTCTGGAGACCGGCCATTTATATGTGGAACATGTGGCAGGGGTTTCAGACAACAGAGTAGTCTCAGTGCACATGTTAAAACCCATACAGGGGAGCGTCCATATGAATGTGCACATTGTGGTAAATGCTTTGGCCAAGCTGCTAACCTGGCAATTCATGTGCGAATCCATACTGGTGACAGTCCTTTTGAGTGCACCACTTGTGGCATGTGCTTTAAACATATGGGAAACCTTAGCAGACACAAAAAAGTGCATGCTGGAAAGGAAGCAAAATATTCTTGTGACACATGTGGGAAAAAGTTTGTAGACACTTACACCTTTCAGAGGCATGCTAAAACTCATATGCAACAATCAAGTTCCGTATGAATACTATAAAAGTATGATTTTTACAGCAGCATCCCCTAATATATGATTGGGTAAATATAGTGCAAATTCTCTTCAATTAACTGGTTACAGGTTGGTTTTGGGGGAATGAGATGTTTATTGGTTCCTAATGTTTAATGGTGCTTATGGAATATATTGAATGATTTATTGAGTGGTTTACACATGTAATCCCTTTTTCTGCAAATAAAATACCTTTATTTGCAGACACTTTATTATTGGTTTCTGATATGACTTCAGCATCTGTGTTCTTAATCTTTATTGTGCACAGTATCAATGCTAAACAGAAGTTTGTAAAAGAGAAATAAATATATGTTGCTAACAACCTGCAAATAATGGAATGGATACTTTTACTTTTTGAGAAGTGTACTGGCCTGGCATTTAGGCAAATGCAAGTTGAAATCTCTTTGTGCCCAGTGAAATTTTGACTCCTTATTATTTTCTGAGATCATTCTATACAAATGCCTGGATGATTACTTATCATAGACTGTGGTAAATTTCCTTCTTCCATATTGTTAGCAATTGTCTCTTAGCAGTAATGATGTCACATTTGTCACATCTGCACCAAGGAATATGTTAGATGCAGCAAGCCTTTATGAATTGAGGCATGGCTGCTAGGTAGTAGCCATGGAATAGGTATGGGTCCTCTACTGCAGGAGCATTTAGGCACAGGTTACCGAATCAGAAGCTTTTTTAAAGCTCGCATAACATTAGGTCGGATGCAGGGGCGGTCCTAGGGCTGTGCAACCGGTGCGAACGCACCGCGTGCCGTCATATAGGGGGCGCTGAATACGCAGCGGGAGATCATCTGCACAAAAAATGAAAAATAAATTCTATAATAATCCAGCTTGCACTAATCATCCAGAAGAATTTTTACATGTAAGAGCTTCTGCTTAATGAATAGTACGAGTCAGTTCGAGTTACTCCATTCAAGAAAACCACAACTCGTCGCATTATTAGCACTTTCCGGTGTCACGCTGCACCAACTGCACATGTTTCCTGCCTTTTTGGCTGTACTTTTGCAGTTCATTTGCCAGTGGCAGATCTACAAATTTTTCGAGCTGGGGCAAAAACCTGTGACTGCCGCCCCTTCAAATATGAATTAACGAATTTGCCGCCCACAGCAGTTTAAAGCTGTTCATAGATTTTGCCGCCCCTGAAAGTTGCCACTCAGGGCAGTAGACCTAAGAGAGTGAGCACCCACGAATTTGTCATTTACTGCCCCTTTAAACATGATTTTGCCACCCGGAATGAGCGCCCCAGTTTGCCCCCCCCCCCTTCTCTAGATCCGGCACAGTCATTTGCAAGTGGGTGCATGTGCATGAGGCGAGATTCAACCTAGTTATCTATTTCTACAATATTATACCTTAGGTAATTGCAGTTAACATTGAAGCATAAATATTTACAAAATGTAATGTGTATTTTACAGACAAGCCATATCGCTACCATTTTTTAAATTATTTTTGTAAAAAAAAAAAAAAACCTAATTCAAGGCAAAAAACTAAGAAGGCTTCATAATTGCTTGCAAAAATTTTTAAAGTTGAGATGTCATCTGAATCGTTGTTATCAGAACTAGTTCAACACGTGACGGAAGAATTTTAATTTTATAGAAGTTCTTCAGATGAGGCCCACGATGATAAAGAGCAGCATGTACAAGAAGATTTTGCTATAGCCTCAATGTCGTCTTCACTTCAAAATGGGTTATACCAGACATACCACCAATGTCACCTATTTGAAGTACAATTTATGATGATATTTCAAAATAGTCGTTCATTAACCCTTCTGTCAGAGAGGAAATAATTATTCAAGCAATGAAAAAATCCAAGAGAAAAATCATGCACATCATTTTTTAAATACATATTTTCAAAGAGTAATTTCAGATGGAGAAAAATATAAAAAAATGGCTTGGTTACTCCAAATCTGCAGATTAATTATATTGTTTTTACTCTTGTTTATTCAATAGAAGGTCTCTCTCTTATTTGGTCAAAGAAGAATTTGATAACTGGACCGTCTCAAAACTTTCCGAAATCGCCAGCACACTGCTGAGTTGGATAGAAGCGTTGATTCGACTAAAGAACTTCTATGTAATAAAGCATTTTGTAAATACACATTGAAGATGAAAAAACACGGTGGGTTGCTATCCTTGAATGAATAACATCCAGAGTATTCTTTTCAACATGTAATAATTTCTTGTTCAGGGGAAGCTAAATACTTCCAATAATGGTAACTAACTGGATATATTGCAACTGGTAGGAAAATATGACACTATGATGATGAAGCATCTCCGCTGTATTCCTAATAAGGAGACTAATGTCTATTATTTTGGAAAATGTTCTTAATAAAATTTTGACTATGTCATCTAAATACTTTTCTACCTTACTGAATTGAACTCCTGTTGTTAGTCACGTCAAACAATTATCCTTAACATTGCTTTTGTTGACACTATCGAAGATGAAGCCCAAGTGCGTGAGTGTTTCATTGTTTCCAAGCCGGTAAGTGAATCTTCAGGAACTAGGAGCTGGACTTGCTGACCTGTATATTAATGATACTTAGCAAAAGTTTGATTTGGATATGAACAATTGTTGAGGCCAATGATATGGCAGTGGATCCAACATGATAAAAGGAACAAAGATGTCCAAAGCAGAATTCTGAAGCAATATCTTGACAAACATTTTTGAATCCATTTAGCTACCATTAAATATGGTAATAACAGTGCCACCAAAACATCAATCAGATCGGTTTCCTTATCCGGATTTCTTTAAAGAATATTTGTTCCATTCTCTCGATCAACAAAATGATGAGAAGTGGCATCCAAGAATTAAGAACTGTCGCCAAAAAAATTTGCGAAACTCGGTTCGTAGAATAGAGTTTTTTTGCCTTGCTGTATTTCATTATCACTATTCTTCAGTTCATTACACCCTTCTGAAAACGAATTATTCACTTGCAACAACAGAGGCCTTGTCCCTAAGCCAGATCATGGAACAATTTGAGTTCATAGTTACAATGGTGACTTGGTATGATACATTGTTTCAAGTAAATATTGTAAGGAAGGCTACCCAGCATGAAAGTGGATTTAAGAAACACTTCACAATTGCTGTGAAATTTGAGAGAGTTATTCCTCTGCTCTGAACATCTTGAGAAAATGCTTCACAGACTTGGACCCTTTTATTAAGCTAGTCAGATCCCAAAGAAACGAGATTTTTTGAGTACGAGGCGGTAGATGAGATAGCAATGGATCCCGAAGAATCTTTTACAATGAACATGTTTTAGCATATGATCAGTATAATTGATAACACATTGGTCACTCAATATTCACAACTATCTAAATTTAATTCAACAGTTTCGTTCTTACACATTATCAAAATAATTCCTGAATTGTAATAATTGAAATAATCGAATGCAGATTTATAAATGAGTTTAACTAATGGAGAGAAATGTGACATATTGGGTTGTGAATTGGCTGAGGAACTTTCTAACTGAAACTGTTGTTGATGGGGTTTGAATCAGCAGAACCAATAAAAGTTCAAATTTTGAAACAAAATTGTTGGCAGGATATATCTCCAAATGTGTGGACACCACTTTGAATTTAGCTAGCCATACTTGTAACTAAAGGAGAACGAAGATTCAGTAAATTAAATCTTATCAAAACTTATTTACAGTAAACTCGGAGTCGAGATAGACTTTTAGATCTTGCAATTTTATGTATCGAAAACAATATTGCCAAAGGGCAAAACCGAGGAAGTTAGCAATCTAGACGTCTTAATCATGATTGTATTTCTTCATTTATTTGTTTTAATTTTTTAAAGTTAAAACCTATGTAAATTTGACGTAGATGTGATGGGAGCATTGTATACGCTATAGTAGCTCAAATAAATCTTTTCAAACATATAGTGTTCTTTTTTACTGTTGTTGTTTCTCATTCGTACCATTGCTATCCTAAACTAATATTTCTGAAGTCTGAGTTATTATTAATATATAAAGAAAGTTTTCCGCCCTCAGCTTTGCTCGACTGGAATTCACAACGCATTCATATACGTCTTTGTATTCGAATCCCACCAAAACTACTTTTTCGATCGGGATAAAAGTAGGCAGCCAATTAATTATTCCAAATTGTATCCTAAGCCATTCAACCGTTTTGATGTGAAACAGAAACAAATATCCAAGAAAACAAACTTTTACATTTATAATTTTAGTAGTATGTATCAGATGTATGTTATCTTTAATCTATCTATAGGGACACCTTAACCACGAATAAGCGATTGCATATTTAAGGCGCCATAATGAAATCTCGCACCACTTGAAAAACTTGTTTGGGCCGCCTCTGGTCGGATGGTAGGGGTTTTACTAAGGACAATAGAGCAAAATTAATGGGGGAGTGCAGGAAATAGTATATATAGAAGTGTGGGCTGTTTTATAGAGTGTGACCTGAGGTAGTAGATGTAGTGCAACCAGGGTTGAACTCATGTAGGTCCTGATTCACTATGATTGGCCACAGTTGAACCACACTGCGAGGTGAGCTAACAAGGAGATGGAGGTACTGCTCGGGAAAGACATTAGTTCTGTATTGGAGCTTGTGTCTGTGGAAACCGTTGGTAGATGAGGTTTCAAGAGGCATTGCCTAAACAGGAAGGGTCTAGGTTACTATCTGAGTTGTTAGGTAAAGCTATAAGGAAGTCCACTTTCAGTTTGTTGGAATAGGTAGTAGACCTATTTTAAGTTAGAATTGCTGATTAGGGAATAAAACTAGGGACCAAAGTGAGACTGCAGAATGCAGGTGTACAATGGGAAAAATCATAAATACTCAGGAGATAGTTGAAGCTAATGGAACAATAAAAGAGGGAGTCACAGCAAGGAGAGTGAAGATTAACACACAAAATATTAAAAACCTGTTGTAAGATTGTTTCTAGCAAACTGTTGGAGCATAATGAACAAGGTAATAGAATTTGATAATTTAGATGTACACAAGTCACAGCATTAGAGTCTTGGTTAAAAGAAGGAATGCCTCCCCTCCCTGCCCCGGTCAAACAATATACTGCAGAGATAGAGGAGATATTGGTGGAGGAGAATTCCTACTAGTTAGCAAAGACTACTATGTTTCACTGGTGTTCATAGATATGAGTTACTTGGAGTACATTTTAGGGCAATAAAAAAGAAAAAAAGGTCAAGGTGTTGACTGCTTGAAGAATAAATTAAGTTCATATTTGGAGTTCAGAGTGAAATGTGTGAATCAATACGCTTGAAGCCGGCGTATGGCTGTTTCAACTATTTGCTGAGCAATAATTGAGGTTTATGACCGGAGGCCTTTCTGGTACCTATAATCTTCAAACACGGCCGCCACACATCTCATAAATGCCAAATGTGAAGGGTAAGCTTGAAATAAGTTAATAGAAAACAGTTAAGAGTCACTAAAGTTGTATATTCTTCCACAAAGTATCTGCCTTACAAAATTGGGTACCAGGTTTTACTGAGGTGATGGGACTATTTCACCAACGAAGATTCACAAGTTAAGCACATTTCACAAGCGAAGACAAACTCTCATCATACCACAGTCCATGACAAAAAATTCACAGCGACACTGTTGAACGACACATGAAGCTACTCACTCCACAAGACACATACGAACCTAATACTACCACATTTAATTTAATTTAATTGCAATGGAGCACAGGCTCTGGTCACAATTTCCCTACACACCCATCTTCCCCCTACCCTGCACCCACCTACATTTGCCCTCTACAAATTTTATCTTTAAATTCTTTCAAAGTTTTCAGCAAATTATTCATCATTTCTCTTGGTAACTCATTCCAATCTCTGACACCCTTACCTAAAAAAGAGAATCTTCCCACACCCTTGTGCCTGAAATCGAGTGCCAGCTTGTGGTCATGGTCATCTTTTCCCTTCCATGCACTTCTTTTCATACCTATTGCAATATCTTTCCATGCCTCATCGCCAGTATATGCCCTGTACACTCCCATGACCCTTCTCATCCTCCTCCTGTCTTGCAATGAATCCCATTTCAGCTCCTTTATCATATCTGTCACTGATTGCATTCTGCGATAATTTCCAGAAACAAATCTAGCAGCCCTTCTTTGCACCCTCTCCAACTCCTGTATTCGATACATAAAATGAGGGTCCCATACTACACTACCATATTCGAGCAATGTTCTCACCAAAGTTTTGTAACCCAATTCCTTTACTTCTCCTGTACATCCCCTCATCACTCTCTCCAACAAGTGCAGAATTTTGAAACCTTTTCCTTCCACCTGTCCAATGTGTCCAGCCCAGTTAAGCTTGTTATCAAAAGTAATGCCAAGATATTTACATTTCAAGTCTTCAGCAAGCAATTCTTTCCCCACCTTATATTCATAATTAACCTTTTGTTTTTTATTTGTGTATCTAATAAGCTGACTCTTCTTTGCATTTATCTTCATCCCATGTTTACCAACTCAACTAGATATCCTGTCCAGATCACCCTGCAACTGTTTACAATTCTCTATCATTTTGATTCTTTTATACAGCATTATGTCATCTGCAAACAATCTAATTTCAGATAGTAAACAATCAACACAATTATTCATTAGAATAATGAATAGCAATGGTCCCAATACGCTACCCTGTGGCACACACATTTTTACTTCTACTTCTTTCGATACTACATTTCCTACCCTAACTTTCTGTTTTCTACCTTTTAAAAATTCTTCTATCCAGCAAATCACTTTCTCATCCACTCCAATGGTTTTTACCTTATTTACTACCATTTTATGGCTTACTCTGTCAAACGCCTTAGACAGATCTAGTGCTACACTATCAATTTGCCTCCCTTGTCCATTTCATCTGAAATATCTTGCATATATCCCACCAACTGAGATTCGCATGAATATCCTTGCCTGAACCCATGTTGCCTGCTTGAAAACCACTTACGTTCCTCACATATATTTCTGATGTGGTTGCATATTAATCTTTCCATTAATTTACCTACCACTGATGTCAAACTGATTGGCCTGTAATTCTCAACTCTATTTCTCACCCCTCCTTTATGTATCAGTACTACTATTGCACTTTTCCAGTCCTGTGGTAAGCAGCAAGTATCCAGACTCAATTTAAATAATATTTCAAGGTAAGGTACAATGTCACATCCGGCTATCTTTAAGATATCTGTAGTAATATTATCTTCACCAGCCCCTTTATGTTTTTTCAGCTTTCTTATTTCCTTCATGATTTCCTCAGGATGAATATCAAATTTTTTACTATCGTCATTTCTAATTGTGTTGTTAAGCTCGTTCTCCGAATTAAACCCCTCCTGTTTCTGATTAATTGTCCCTAATGCTTTCACTGAACCTGTTACTTAAAATCTCCACCTTTTTCAAATCGTCAGTAACTTCTTCTCCATCCTTATCTGTAAGTGTCTCTACACCCTCCCTTCCCCTCAGTTTCCTGATATAGCCATAGAAATTTCTAGATGCATCAGTCAATGGTCCTCCTGCACTGACAATACTCTTCATAAACCCTTCTTTAGCCTCTTTCTTTGCTGTTATTAATTCCTTGTTTAGTTGTTTTAAATATTCCCTACTACCCTGCTGTCTCTTAATTCTGTTATGTTCTTTTCTTACCAACCTCTTTAACCTTGATTAATATCATGAAGAGTATTTAATAATTTTACTTGTAATTATCACCTAACCATCTTGATATCTTCTCCTATCAATTCTAACTCAATTTAGTCTTTATAAAGGTTTCTACGAGATTGACCTGGAAGTCCCTTACGTCATCACATTTGGCGGTTTCCCTTTTCAACTATGACAATGACAACAAACAAATCCCCAACATCCGATTTATCCCATAGATGCCTTAAGTTTTCTGTAGAGGAGGAGAAACAAGCAGACCAGGGCCGGCTTAAGGAATTTTGTGGTCCCCTGCTTCTTTCCTAGATGTACTTTTTCCCACACTTTTGATAATTTTCGTGACTTTAGACACACACACACACACATATACACACACACACACACACACATATATATATATATATATATATATAATTTGTTTGTAGAGCTCAAAGAACGATTAAAGAGACGGACTGATGTTTCACTAAATCTGTGTACAAACGGACCAGCTGTTTATTGAGTATTAGCTGAATGGGACCAACTTCTCCAAAATCTTTGGTGTTTTATGAATTCATCTCATATGGATCTCCCAACTACTGTCACTTTCATTTCTGGCTATGGCCTGCTGCCCATTGTGTCAAATGAAATTGTTTTTGTATTCAATTTTATGACTATTATATTTATAATACACTTTTTTTATAAGACATTTCTTGTCTTTCTTTCTGAGTGCATATTGGTTTTTGGGGTTGGAGACACATGAGTAGGCATACATATTTTAATTCAATAAATTTTTATATGAAAAGTCAAAAGTTGAATGAGTTTATTCAAACGAAATTACATAAATTGCTGAAACAGGTTCAGAGCAATACACGGCAATTTCGGTAAGGAAACATACTATTGAGAACAATCTTAGCAAAACCGACCTCCACCTCCTTTCTGCCTGATCAATTAATTTTGAATTTTTAATCCTCTGTGATAGCTCTTTCCACTTAGATATTTTTATAATATGGTTGTGTGATAGTTCATGGCTATAGAGAATTTTTGACAAGCTTTGCCAGTCTCTTACACCTTTTCTTGTGATAGAGCCACCATTCAGATTAATTAACTTGCAACAAAAGCAATACACGGCATCTTTTGTTCGAGAATATACATGCCACGTTCGTTTAACTTTTTCATCGTTGAAAGATGACAGAAGCAATGAAAAATAGAGAAACATCTTCTTGTTTCGCTATCAATAGGAAATTTTACATTTCTTTCACTGATGTCTCGCGGTCCTTCCTTAATCACTCTTATCCTAAAGTTATTGTTTATAACACCTGGCCAGGTTGTCGGATCGATAAGATCATCGACAATTTGAAGACCATTACCTTCCTTAGACGATGTTCTTTCTTCTCGGAGGTGTCCAGCTACGGTTTCTTCTGTAGGAACACTTTCACTACTAGTAGGAGTTTCCACTAGTGAGACAGTTTCGTCAGCCACTAATTCTTTCTTGCATGGCCATGCAATTGCTCAGCAGTATCAACAGATGATGTTTCAGTAACACTAAATTCTTTTATATCACAATTTATATTCGTAGAAACACTGTTAGTTCGATTTAAAGATTTATTTAATGAATCCAGGATTTTGCTTTGTGAGGGGCTTGAGCGGACTTTGGTTTTGGGGGGGGAGCTTGGTTTGAGTGGATTTTAGTTGGGGGGCTTGCTTTCAGTGGATTTTGGCTGAAAGGGGGGGAGCTCGAGTCAGGCAAAAGGTAATATTTATATTATATCCCCTCGGACTTGAATCCATAGAGATAAAAAAAAGTCTTCAAAATTACGATGTCGGAGGTGGTCCCAGATACTTTTTGGGGAGGGGGGGAGTTTAAGCCCCCTAGCCCCCCCTACTACTACCCCCCCCCCCGCTACCATACACACAAACTGCGTTCATACTTCATACCTGACAGGATTGCCGAACCAAGGTACTTTTGGGGCCCGTTAGTCGAACGTGCTTGTCTCCAGTAACAGCGGATATCCCAAACAGCCAGACGGCAATGTGAGCAGAAAGGCATATTGCTCCTGTCGGCGACATCAAACGTTTCTGGTATTTCATAAGAAGCCGGCAACCGACAATCACGGTATTCATCAATTTGTCCTCTTTATGGGAAAATAGGATCAACAATGAAGGTGCTCTCAACAATAGGACTATTGTGAACGTAGGTTGTTAACATTCTAAATTTATAGATTATTTATTTTAGCAGGAAAATTATTCGTTAAGTAAGGACAAATTTTGAAGGGAATCGTGGCGGGGCCCCCTCAGGCTTGGGGCTCCCCGCGACTGCAATTCATGCGGTAGCCTTAAATCAGCCCTGGAGCAGACTACAAGAAAAATGAAACAAATCCAGTGGCTAACTTAGAAAGCTAAGAAAGCAGAAGTGAGCCAGTGTGTGATAACATTATTACAAATGTATTTAAGATACCAAATATATGCATAAGTTATTTCCGGTTTCACTAAGAGATGGCGCCAGCAAACAATATGCAGTGTATGAATGTGACACGTGCGTCAGTTATTTGTCGGACATTAACCTACCAACACACACAACTTGAGTCTGCCACATAACTGGCACCAGTGTTGTATTTTTCAGTGATCATGTCGACTTTTGTGCCTGAAAACTAACATTTCCAGCACACATTGCTTTTCTTATTTAATGACTTAAAAAATGGCTGTCGAAAGTCATCCGTTTGTGGTAGAAACATATGGTGGACATGCTCTATCGATTAGAACATTTAAACATGGTTTTGAAAATTTAAATGTGATTTCAATGTGAAAGACAGTGTGCGCTCGGGTAGACCACAAAAGTGCGAAGATGAGCAATTGCAGGCATTACTGGATGATGACTGAATACACACTCAACAGCAATTGGCAAAAATATTAAATCTGTCAGAAGAAACAATCAGCAGATGCTTATGAGCAATGGGGAAAGTAGTAGGACTAAGGCGACTCTAGGAACAGCCAATCAGCGTTCAGGGATCGCATGACGTCACGAAGTGAGCAGCCAATCAGCGTTCAAGGTCGTATGACGTCACAAGATGGCCGCCCGTTAGTTCTTTGGCCGTCCAAGATGGCGGGCCGGCCAGCCAAGATGGCGGGCCGTTAGTTCTTTGACCGGCCGCACAGATGGCAGCATCTCCTGGGGGCGCTGGACCGTTAGTTCACCCATCGGCGGCTAGATGGCAGACACCGTTAGTTCTTTGGGCGACTGGTAGATGGCAGATGCTGCCCGACTTGTCCATTAGCCGTTGCGAATCCGTTAAGCAAGCACTTGTTTGCGCTGCGAAACATCTTGGCTACTATTGACACACAGTAAAATATTTTCTTCGGTTCTGTATCGTGAAAAATACTTAAGCGTGAACCATTGCGATTTTTCTAAAAAACAATAAAAAGTCCACATTAAACAGACATCGGTAGTGTTGGGGCTAGAGTGCCGAAGGTCGCCGGTTCGAGTCCGACCACGGTGTTTAAGTGTTTTGTGATATTATTGAAAAAGCCGTAAAGTTACGTAATTTTCCACGCCTAGAGAGTATGGCGCCATCTTGACTTGAATAAAAAATAAGTTGAAAAGCATAAATTTTTCCTTTTAACGTTCGATATGAAAAGAAAACGTCATAAACTCCAGATATAAAACCGAGGAAGAATTCTATGTGTACCTGATTTCATGAAATTATTTAGCGTTTTTTACTAAAAACAAAAGAAGTCCACATTAGCGTATATTACCTACAAAACATTTCTGTTCCCATGTCTCCTTGTTATTACAGAGCAAAGCACATACTATTATTCAGTCACATTGCTATACAGTACAGCAATATTTCATATATGTTATTCCCCCCAAACTTAGTGGCCAAGAATTAAAGAATATTTCACACATCTCCAATGACACCTGATAAAGTGAAGTTACAGTGAGTTTATTCCTTGACAGCCTTTTCAGTCCCTGGCTTTACCCTATAATGTCTGATCATAGTCCTCTACCCCCTCCCCTTTTTCTATATAGTGTTCCTAATTAAAAATTCATTCATATACCGAAAACATACTTTTGCATATCATATCGGATTCGTTATGAACCAATTTAATAGCTAACAGCATTAATGATAGCTCACGAATTTTGGCTAGATTTCCACATTTTAAAGGATGTATTAAATTAGGTGCAATGAAACAGAGCGAGAACCAACCCAATTTTTAAACTCAGAGGCATTGAAGGGGTTTACTGATGTATGTAAGTATAACCTCGATGAATCTAAAGCAAAGTTGTCTATTTGAAAACCAGTTTCTTTCCCTACACACATTTATGAAGTGATTACATGTTAATCTCTCGACTGATATCAAACCAATCAGCCAGTAATTTTTTCCAGCCTGTTTCTCAACCCTGTCTTTGGACAAGAGCCCACTTGAAAATATTTGTGACATGATTAACAAAGCCTTTCCCACACCAAGGCTATAAAAATCAAAGTTTCTAATTTGACCATGGAATGGAACGAGGGGAGAAAGAATCGTATAAGCATTAGTACAGCACATTATTTCTCTAATCTCTGCTGTCACTGGTATAAAAAAAAATATTTCATCACACTCGTAATTTTTGCCAACAAGCTCAAACCTATATTGTCTGTCTATCCAGACCAATCTATGTATCAATTCTGTAATGTTTTCGTAAGCAATCACAAATTGAGTGCCCTTAGCAATCCCTTGTGACACATCAGTGATTGACTAGAAACAGAGAGATATACGCTGTGCCATGTACTTACCCACCTTTAACTGTATTTTACAGCACAGCAAGTATGTTCCAGGAACGAAACATCGTTTGTTAATCTTACTAATTTCACCCCTGCCCTTTGTGATAAAAATCGAGTCAGTGCTAAGCAGTGCTAAGCACAGAACATGCTGATTCGTCATAAAATGCCTGTGGCCAAGGTGGAGATATAGAAAATTTACCCACTTACTTATAGAAGAAATCCAGTGCACTATTCATAATTCTTTCACCAAGATCTACCCTAGCCTCATCGCCAACATACGCCCAGCACTTCCCCAAACTTCATTCTGTTTCCAATGATTCCCAATCCAACCTCTGAACAGTTTACTGACAGGGTTTACCTTTTGTTCGTGTGTTAAAGTAAACCAAAAATTCGCAAAGTCTTCTCCTAATCATTAACAGGATTCCAGCTACCAAAATGTTCACTTAAGGTGGTTCTACTGCAGTCTTTCCAAGAAAATTCTCCAGGACAATATTTTTCGACCAATCAGGTGCCAGGAGAGTTCTCCATTCGGTATAAATGTTCCCATCTGACGCCAAACTTCGGATTCAGGGCCAAGTGTGACATTTGACTGTAATTGCATGCTTTGTTCAAGTAACCACGATAAAGTTACCATAATGCTCTTAGCTAACTGATAGTTTCTTGGTCATCAAACAGGCATCATAACCCACATTTTAATAGAAGATCCCCACACATCGACAAGTATCCAAAGGTGCAGACACTAGTTCTATTGCGCCGAAGATAGCACCCACGCTTGAACTGTCGTAAATTGTTAGATCAAAGTGGGTGTTTGGATATTTTATCCACTCAGGCCTCATCATCTAAAGTCTAATGACAGATTGTGGTCATGGCCAACTTAGGCTCCATACACCACTCAGAATTATTCTGCCAATATCCATTCTAACAGCATTATACACCACATACAGCCCCTGACACATTCCAATCTCCAATGACATCCAGTCCAGTTCCTTTATTAAGGCACTTGTTGAATATTTTCCACTAATAAATCTAGCTGCTATTTTGCACCTTGCATTTGATGTACAAAAAATGTGGTCTCCATACTACACTTATATATACAAGAAATGGTCTGACTGTGGGTTTGTACCCAAGTCCTTCGCTTCTCTGGTACATCCCTCATCACCCTCTCTGTTAAATGATTTTTATGTAGTGAAAAACGTGAGAAACACAATTCGTATGCCAACACAAACGGCAGTAAACTGTAAAGAGTACAGTGAAATGGGAGATTGCCTAAGCCCTGAAGCAATGGTTAGAAGCACACGTTGATGGTGAGCATAATTCTATAACCATATATTTTAGACTCAAATTAACAGAGGAAGTAGACACACGCACACACTTGTACATGCATACAGCGAGGTGATACCTGACTTAAACTCGTCTGTCTGATGATTTTTTTAACGATAGTTCTGCCCAGTTAATCAGTGGTAACGACAATTCTGCCCCACTTCATCGTTTCCATGATGCTTGCTGTTAGTTCTGTCGACCTCGCTGTATGCATGTACAAGTGTGTGCGTGTGTCTACTTCCTCTGTTAATTTGAGTCTAAAATATATGGTTATAGAATTATGCTCACCATCAACGTGTGCTTCTAACCATTGCTTCAGGGCTTAGGCAATCTCCCATTTCACTGTACTCTTTACAGTTTACTGCCGTTTGTGTTGGCATACGAATTGTGTTTCTCACGTTTTTCACTACATAAAAATCATTTAACAGAGAGGGTGATGAGGGGATGTACCAGAGAAGCGAAGGACTTGGGTACAAACCCACAGTCAGACCATTTCTTGTATATAAAGTGTAGTATGGAGACCACATTTTTTGTACATCAAATGCAAGGTGCAAAATATAGCAGCTAGATTTATTAGTGGAAAATATTCAACAAGTGCCTTAATAAAGGAACTGGACTGGATGTCATTGGGAGATTGGAAGAGTGTCAGGGGCTGTATGTGGTGTATAATGCTGTTAGAATGGATATTGGCAGAATAATTCTGAGTGGTGTATGGAGCCTAAGTTGGCCATGACCACAATCTGTCATTAGACTTTAGATGATGAGGCCTGAGTGGATAAAATATCCAAACACCCACTTTGATCTAACAATTTACGACAGTTCAAGCGTGGGTGCTATCTTCGGCGCAATAGAACTAGTGTCTGCACCTTTGGATACTTGTCGATGTGTGGGGATCTTCTATTAAAATGTGGGTTATGATGCCTGTTTGATGACCAAGAAACTATCAGTTAGCTAAGAGCATTATGGTAACTTTATCGTGGTTACTTGAACAAAGCATGCAATTACAGTCAAATGTCACACTTGGCCCTGAATCCGAAGTTTGGCGTCAGATGGGAACATTTATACCGAATGGAGAACTCTCCTGGCACCTGATTGGTTGAAAAATATTGTCCTGGAGAATTTTCTTGGAAAACTGCAGTAGAACCACCTTAAGTGAACATTTTGGTAGCTGGAATCCCTGTTAATGATTAGGAGAAGACTTTGCGAATTTTTGGTTTACTTTAACACACGAACAAAAGGTAACCCTGTCAGTAACTGTTCAGAGGTTGGATTGGGAATCATTGGAAACAGAATGAAGAATGGGGAAGTGCTGGGCGTATGTTGGCGATGAGGCTAGGGTAGATCTTGGTGAAAGAATTATGAATAGTGCACTGGATTTCTTCTATAAGTAAGTGGGTAAATTTTCTATATCTCCACCTTGGCCACAGGCATTTTATGACGAATCAGCATGTTCTGTGCTTAGCACTGCCTTACACTGACTCGATTTTTATCACAAAGGGCAGGGGTGAAATTAGTAAGATTAACAAACGATGTTTCGTTCCTGGAACATACTTGCTGTGCTGTAAAATACAGTTAAAGGTGGGTAAGTACATGGCACAGCGTATATCTCTCTGTTTCTAGTCAATCACTGATGTGTCACAAGGGATTGCTAAGGGCACTCAATTTGTGATTGCTTACGAAAACATTACAGAATTGATACATAGATTGGTCTGGATAGACAGACAATATAGGTTTGAGCTTGTTGGCAAAAATTACGAGTGTGATGAAATATTTTTTTTATACCAGTGACAGCAGAGATTAGAGAAATAATGTGCTGTACTGATGCTTATACGAATTCTTTCTCCCCTCGTTCCATTCCATGGTCAAATTAGAAACTTTGATTTTTATAGCCTTGGTGTGGGAAAGGCTTTGTTAATCATGTCACAAATATTTTCAAGTGGGCTCTTGTCCAAAGACAGGGTTGAGAAACAGGCTGGAAAAAATTACTGGCTGATTGGTTTGATATCAGTCGAGAGATTAACATGTAATCACTTCATAAATGTCTGTAGGGAAAGAAACTGGTTTTCAAATAGACAACTTTGCTTTAGATTCATCGAGGTTATACTTACATACATCAGTAAACCCCTTCAATGCCTCTGAGTTTAAAAATTGGGTTGGTTCTCGCTCTGTTTCATTGCACCTAATTTAATACATCCTTTAAAATGTGGAAATCTAGCCAAAATTCGTGAGCTATCATTAATGCTGTTAGCTATTAAATTGGTTCATAACGAATCCGATATGATGTGCAAAAGTATGTTTTCGGTATATGAATGAATTTTTAATTAGGAACACTATATAGAAAAAGGGGAGGGGGATAGAGGACTATGATCAGACATTATAGGGTAAAGCCAGGGACTGAAAAGGCTGTCAAGGAATAAACTCACTGTAACTTCACTTTATCAGGTGTCATTGGAGATGTGTGAAATATTCTTTAATTCTTGGCCACTAAGTTTGGGGGGAATAACATATATGAAATATTGCTGTACTGTATAGCAATGTGACTGATTAATAGTATGTGCTTTGCTCTGTAATAACAAGGAGACATGGGAACAGAAATGTTTTGTAGGTAATATACGCTAATGTGGACTTCTTTTGTTTTTAGTAAAAAATAGTAATGGTTCACGCTTAATCAAACGCAAGTATATTTCACGAAATCTTGGCACAGAACCGAAGAAAATATTTTACTGTGCTGAAATATTTGCACCTTGCTGTCGATAGTGTGTACAGAGTTTCGCAACCTGGGCAAACGGAACGCCGAGAATAACTCCATAGTTTCGAAATACTTGTCACATTGATATACCGATAATAGCAGACAGACAGCAGGCAGGAATACCTGAAATATTTCTCGTAAAAGCTTGGTGAAATGATGTGTGCCACGCCATCTATCGGAAACCAGGATACTTTGCACCTCGGCAGTCGAATTTTTTTTTTAATGTATCTCTAACAATGTGGTCTTTAGAGACGGGAATGGGAATGAATTCGGTCATGGCCTTTTGAAGGTAGCATCCCGGCATTCACCTGGTGGAAACCATGGAAAACCCAAATCTGGATGCCCGGAAGGGGGATTCCCCGAATGCGAGGCAAGAACGCTAAATAATTTCATGAAATCAGGTACACATAGAATTCTTCCTCGGTTTTATATCTGGAGTTTATGACGTTTTTTTTTTCATATCGAACGTTAAAAGGAAAAATTTGCTTTTCAACTTATTTTTTATTCAAGTCAAGATGGCGCCATACTCTCTAGGCGTGGAAATTACGTAACTTTACGGCTTTTTCAATAATATCACAAAACACTTAAACACCGTGGCCGGACTCGAACCGGCGACCTTCGGCACTCTAGCCCCAACACTACCGATGTCTGTTTAATGTGGACTTTTTATTGTTTTAGTAAAATCGCAATGGTTCACGCTTAAGTATTTTTCACGATACAGAACCGAAGAAAATATTTTACTGTGTGTCGATAGTAGCCAAGATGTTTCGCAGCGCAAACAAGTGCTTGCTTAACGGATTCGCAACGGCTAATGGACAAGTCGGGCAGCATCTGCCATCTACCAGTCGCCCAAAGAACTAACGGTCCAGCGCCATCTAGCCGCCGATCGGTGAACTAACGGTCCAGCGCCCCCAGGAGATGCTGCCATCTGTGCGGCCGGTCAAAAAACTAACGGCCCGCCATCTTGGCCGGCCAAAGAACTAACGGGCGGCCATCTTGTGACGTCACGCGGACGAGTGGAGTCTCTTCCGGGGCCGGCTTAAGATCTTTTGTCCTTGCTTCCCCCTTTTCCTCCTACTAATATGCCATCATATCTTAGCATAAGATATTTATACTTCACATATTAAACGCCCATTCTCACCCCTTAATAATAAGAAATCTTTAGCTAACTATTCGAAAAACTTAGAAAATTCAAGAGCGGACAATCGGTGAGGCAGCTATTTCAATTGCTGAGCGTACTTTGCATAGTGAACATGGTCCATGACTGTACCCCGTCCCTTCGCGATATACCTGCAAGACAAGTTCCCCTATCCTTCTGGAAATATAATTGCTATAACAACATACGAGAAATTCATGGAGGCAGTATACTGAAAGAAAGGAACTCTGGTGATGCAGTAAATATCAAAGGGATACAGGACGTTGGTAGACCTAGGAGGACATGGTATAAAAGCACAAAGTGAAGATGGGACAGGAATTAACCCCTAATCCTTGAAGTGAAGAAAAAGAAAAAATCGATTCAAATTTATAATGAACTGGGCAGTATTATTTATATGATGTTGCACCCACTCTGGCCTGGATGCGAACTAATTTGGTTGAAAATGGTGCCATAAAGCCTTTGTACCCTTTTCTGAGGCAAACTGGTCCACAACTGTTGTAACTGGTCCTCGATATCCTGCATACTGGCGACATGTTCCATGTGTTTACGAGCATTGAACATTTGAAAAATAAATCCAAAATATTGTTGAATGAGAGGTAAAAACATGAGGACACAGGATGTCTGCGGTGTACCGTCTTCCCATCAGAGTCCCCTCAATCACTACCAACCATATTCTGAAATCATACCCGATGGTTTCTCACACCATGTTGCCAAGAGTAACATCACTGTGCCTCTTCAAAACCTTGGAAGAACGGGGACCTCTCCCCTGGTCGCTACAATACTCGCCAACGATGGCCTCCCGAGGTAGTGCAGGACCACGATTCATTTCTAAACACAGCGGGAACCATTCGTCAGCAGTTCATGTTTCCCAGTCGGGGCCTACTCCAAAGGCAGCCGTTTGTGTTGCAGTGCTAACGGCAGCTAACGAAGGAATGGTAATTCCCTAGTCTGGCTGCTGCTAGCCCAACCAATGGTGCGGAATGACACTGAAATAGTATGAAATACATTGTTTGCTCTCAGATAGCAGGCGCAGATGTGAAGTTGTTATAATGTGCTTGGTGCACAATATGGCAATCCTTGAAAACGAGTATGCCTGCCCTCACTTTCCCATACAGTCCAGCATCTTGCCACTTTCAACACAATACAATACAATCATTTACCATGGATCCCCTGCCAAATCTAAATTCCCTACAAATTTGGTTATTACATGATTCGACTAGCCAACCAAATGTAGACTCACAATGAAGCTCCTTTAAAACTTTGTCATCTACATCCATACTCTGCAATTAACAACTATTGTGCGTTGCAGAGGGTGCTTTGCACCAAAACTAATTTTTATTCTGTGCATTCCAATCTTGAATGGCACGAAGGAGGAAAGAATACATATAAGGATCAGTATGGCATCTTATTTCTCTAACATTATCACTCCTGTCATTACCACTCAGGCAGTTTGGTGGGACGGAGTATTTCAACGCATTCGCAAATGAAGGGTAATGTTCACATGTTTCTGATAAAATTACGGTAAAACGAAACCTATGTTGTTTGTCTGCCAGACAGTCCAGCCCAATCAATGTATTAATTCTTTGACGCTTTCGTAAGGGCTGTGTGAGCAGTTCTGAATCGAGCAGCTTTTATCTGTACTTTCTTTATCATGTCAATCAGTCCATTCCGATAAGGATCCAAAACTCTTCAACAATAATACAAATGTAGACGCACAAGAGTTTTGTATGCTATTTCCCGTGTATAAGCTCCACAATTCTTCAAAACACGACCTATGAATCGTGACCTACAATTAGCTTTACCCACAACGGAAGATATGTACAGGTCCAATTTCATGTTGTTTTGTAATATTATGCCAAAATGCTTCAGGGAATCAACTGTGTCAACAATCGAGCTATTTATTTTGTACCCGTGCAAGCTTGGATAATATTAGGACAGAGCAAATTAAGCACTTTGACTTGACAACTAAGAAATGGATCCTTCAGCTCTATAATCATTGTACGAACAGATGCCAAAATCCAAAGATATGGCAGAATAGACAAGTGATTACCCTCCTTAAACCTGACAAAGAAGGAAACAACCCTAAGAATTTTAGAGCAGTTTCGCTTCTGCATCACCTTTACAAATTGATAGAAAGAATGATCTTAAACAGCCTTTTGCCTGCTGTTGATCCTTTGCTTATATCCCAGGAAGCAGGATTATGCCCTAGCAAAAGCTGGACAGGACTACTACCAAATTTCACGCAGTTTATAGAAGGTGGATTCAAAGCTCGTAAGGTGACAGGAATGGTATTTGTTGATTTATCAGCAGCCTGTGACGCCGTCAGCTATTAGCAGGCAAGTTTCACAACCCGACCAGGTATTTCAGTTTCCGTAAGTTCGTTGCTTCTCTTCTGCAGAATCGCAGATTTTTCTTTGACTTCCAACAAGAGAGTAGCCGTTGGAGGATACAGAAGAATGGTCTACGCCAAGGAAGTGTGCTAGCCCCAGTTTTGTTTAATATATACACCAATGATCAGCATATAGTCCCAAACAGCAGGGATTTTCTGTATGCTGATGATCTTGCTCTGGCCACAGAAAGACTTTTAATCTGTGGAGAGCACGCTCATTAACGCTCTTGAAAGTTTGTCAAGATACTATAGCCAAAACCAGCTTAATTCAAGAAACAAGTATGTGATTTTCGTTTATAGAACAGGGTAGCTACTTATAGCTTAAATGTAATATGGCCTGGGGTCGAACTGGAACACTGCGACACTCCAAAATATCTGGGAGTGACCCTTGACAGATTTCTTACATTTATGAAACACTGCATAAATTCCAAGTTGAAAGTATCCATCAGGAAAAATCTCTCGGAAAACTGGCTGGATCAAAGTGGGGTGGCTAACCTGAAACCATCCGAACTTCTGCCGTAGCACTGTGTTATTCGGCTGCACAGTATGTCTGTCCTGTATGGTAAATACCAAACAGGTGGACGTAACTCATCAACGACAGCTGCAGAATCATAACAGGCTATTTAAAATCCACTCCAGTCAAATTGCTCTACCACCTCGCAAGAACAGCACAACCTTCAGTTCGAACAAGGAAAGAAAGAAAGAGGATCTTGAAAGAACTCATCTATTATATGTGTAATAATTGCACACGCAGAGACTGAAGTCCAGGAAAAATTTCCTAAGAACATCAAGGAAACTTACAACTACAACTGTGAAACCTAATCCCATCCTCCACTTTGGTTGGAGAAGAGTATCTGAAACTTTACCACCTGGCGATAATAAGGGATTGCTTATATCGAAGTCCCTGAATAGGCTGAGACATAGAGGGCTTCTTCTTTTTTTTCTACTTGTGGTTTTACGCCTCGTCGTCATAGAGGTCATTAGAGGCAGGAAGGGACTGGGGACAAGGAACGTGAAGCAATTCGGCCAAATCCTCTTTTGAAAGAGCCATCACGGCGTTCACCTGGAATGATTTGGAGTAACCATGGAAAACCCAAATTTGGATCACTGGACGGGGATTCGAAACCGCATTCTCCCGAAGGTGAAACCAGAGCGTTACCGCTCACCATCACGCTCGGTGAAAAGGAGGGGGCAGATCCAAGGTTATACTATCGAGGTATGCTGAGGTCGATAACAGCAAGTCCAGACTGCGGAGAAGATCAGATTGTTCAACACATGCCCCATTGTCGACTGTGTCCAACCCCCTGCACGTAAGTTGACTTTCATGAGACCTCAGAAAATTCACTGGAAGTGGCCAAATTTTGGTTTGATATAATCTAATGTTTGTTATTGCGTATTATATGTATTTCTCTGACACGAAAATAAATATCTTGCAGGGTAAACATATATTAGCAGTTTAAGGCTATCAAACTGACGTCGAACAAAGGAATTTGTCAATACTGCTAGTGTTCAAATTTGTGTTTGGTATTCAGAAAAGTATTTTTTTCCCCTTATGGCCTTTCCCCTCTTTGACGTCGTGGACTTAAGACGCGGGAAAGGACTGGAGGCAAGGAACGAGAGGGAATTCGGCCATGGCCTTCTAAAGGGACCATCCCGTCATTTACCTGTAGTGAATTGGATAAACCACTCCCATCTCCCAGGCTGGTACCCTACATAACGCGTCATGGACCTTACAACAGTGAACTGCAAAGAAGAGGGATAGTGGACAGCGATAGCTGTGACTGCGGAAACGAGGGCACTCCGGAACATGTTGGATGGGAATGTGTTTCAACAGCGGAACAAAGAGCATCATACCAGCAAATATTACAGGGCAGGCATTTTTGACATACTGCGTGACTGGGAATTATGGTACTTTTTGATGCATCTTGTAATCTGGCCTCACAAGCAGCCAAAGAAAAGTTCTTGGTACTGCTCAACTGCCAGCGACCAACGACCGAACAGTGACTATCCCTGAAGAAAGAAACTCCCGATGGGTCGAACGAGAAAACCTCTACTTCAAGGATTTATCTCCTGAGAGAGGTTAGTTACTGTGAAGTGGCTGTGTCGGGAGTAAGTGTGAAGATAATTGTGCAAAATGACCAGTTTTTGTATATGAGCTTATACATATGTGTAAGTATGTGTGGTAAGGTTTTGGAAGAGGCTATACTAGCCTTTTCCAACCAAATATCAACCTCTCCTTCACGTGGTGCACCCGGTTTGCACTGACGAGGCTCTGGCGACTGAAAGGTTCCCGGTATAAGGAATCACCACTGCCTGCCACCGGCTTCCGAAAGGAGGGCGGAAGAGTGTGGAGCGGTTTCAGGACACCCTCTT